>JAIUZE010032623.1:7340-90971 GCA_022085475.1 Heliosperma pusillum | reverse complement strand
TGTAAATTTAGGATAATGAGTTTGAAGTAAAGTGGATTAAAGGATTTCATGGTAAGTCTCTTTACCTTTTGGTTGTTAGCGATCATGTTTCCCTAGATAAATATTTTGTTGGTGGTTTCTAGTAAGAGTTTTGATGAAACTAAGAAGATTAGAGTGCGTAATAAATCTTTCATGTGGATTGTTAGTTGTGGAGTCTACCGTGCCGATGGACTTTAGTCGATACTAAATGGATCTGAATAATTAGGTTATTGGCTTGAAATCTCGTAATTATGGAACATTTTTGTACGATTTCTGATGATTGAAAATGATGAGTTGCAAATTGGGTAAATTGCATTCTCTTGAAGATTTGGTTTATTAGTAGAGTTAGTAATGTCGAATTCTTGTAGATCATCCTGCCGACTTTATCTTGATCTTCCTATCCCAAAGAGTTCGATTTGTTTCGTTTTTGCGTGTTTTGTATATATTTTGTTACCCTGAATTGTGTGTGAATTGTGCGAGTTGCTCTATGTACGTGTAATGTCCTGTTATTTGATTTTTTCTTTGATAAAACCCTCAAATTTCCATATTATATTTCTAATTTAACGTTTCAAAGAAGTGTAAAGATGGTTTGTGTACCCTCTTTTGGAGAAAAAGGATTTCTTTTGCTTTTATATTTGGATTTTACGTTTGGTTGGTTGTTTGCACTTGTTATTGGAGACGTCTGATAACTAGTCCTACACTTACTAACGTTTGTTTTGTTTTTCGATTTCACTATTTCGACATTGATTTTATCAGGATAATTAGAGTTCTCGTTCGCGACGAGCATTCTTGTGATTCGTAAATAAAGTTTCGCACTTATGAAAAATTTCCTTAAACTCTTTTCGAGATGAACCTCGTTTCTTAAATGTTTCCCTTGTAAAAGTTTTCGTACTAATTTTGAAAACCGATTCTTGTCCATGATACTTTTGTTTTCTACTCTCAAGTTTCGAGGACGAAACTTTTTAAAAGGTGGGGTGATTGTAACACCCGCAAATGTACCCTATTTTTATAGTAAAAATATTTTACGGATACTTTTCAGCGAAATTTAGTTTTAGTTTAGAATTAAATTTTTCCGTGTCTAATTTAGAATTTCCGAGTTCATATTTGGATTTTACGCGAGAATTCGAGTAAGTTACGTCTTAAGACGTTATGGGCTTTTTCCATATCTTTTCCACTTACTCCTTCATATACTCCCTCACAACCCTAACTCCCTCATTCAATCTTCTTCTTCTTCCTCACTAAGTAAACACCAAAACCTAGCCTCCATATTTGCTCAAGTCTTAATATCGATCCTACGCCTTCATTTCTTGATCAAATTCACTAAGGTTCGTCTTATTCCTTCCCTCTCATAGTCCTCTATCCGTATTGGTAATAAAATTACCGTCTTTCTCACTTTTCAATTTATCCGTCTTTCTCAAAGGTGAATTATATTCATCTTTATCGTCTTTGTTTAGGTGGAAACCTTCAAGAACCCGATGAGGATTTCTATCTAGTGAAGGAAGACTTAGAAATCGTTTGAAGACGCGTAAAGGTAACGCTGAAGGGTTACTCGATATCATTTACATGTTTTAATGTATTTTCTATGTTAGTTATCGTATTTGGAATAGGATTAGTATTCATAGAACTTGTGTTGTTGATGATGAGTGTTGTTTGTTGATGATAATTAATGATTATTGATAGTTGATAGTAATTATTTATGATAATTGAAAATGGTTGATTGAAGAGTTGTTGTTCTCGGGTGAATGTGTTCCCAGCCGGGTACCCGGCCGCCGGTCCCCCTGACCGGCTGGGACTCACTGCACCGACCCCTTTTCCTAAAATGATCATATCTCCTTCGTTACTTGTTTGGTTTGGGCTTGTGACCTACCGTTGTAACCATAAGAGGATAATATAACGCCTCCACTTGGAGTTTCTGCATTTAAATGTCTAGAACTCTAGTTATGACTATTTGAAGTGGACCCTTGTTTTAATAGTTTCCAAACTTGTTGATTTGAGATGAGATTTATGTTTCTTATTTTTTATACTTCCTAAACTTGGTCTAATGCTTATGTAATCATGTATTGTTTCATGTTTATCATTGTTAAATTTATATCATGCTTATATCACATGCCTTTGTTTTTCTCGTATGACTTTGGTCCCAGCCGGGTAGCCGGCAGCCGGTCCCTTTGACCGGCTGGGACACGCTGTATTTTCATTCAAGTTTTGATATGATATATGATGCCAGCCGAGTGCCCGGCCGCCGGTCCCCCTGACCGGCTGGCACCCTCCTGGGGTTATTTCTTATATTTTCTTAAATCTTAAATTTATAACAGTTCGCATGGTTCGTTTATCGTTAAAATTTACGTAATGACTTTAAATATTAATGTTTCGAATATATGATATTCCATTCGCTTGTATCGCATGTTTTGTGATGGTTTTTGATATGTCCCACTTTGAGTCGGTTTTTACAAATGTTACGGTTTGAGCACTAATTTTCTATGTGCTTTGTACTCTTATTCCTTTGGCTACCTCCACGTTCGTAAGGCTGGAATGTCGGAACGGGGAGTGTATCCTTACTGCTTAATTGCATGTGTTGGTGGGCATATGACGACGTTGTTGGGAGGCGAACGCTTTGCGTTGATCGACCCGGCCGTCAAATGTTGTATACCTGCGAGGTGGTGTCATTTGCATGTAGCGTACCGCTTGTTATGAGGCTTATGCTCTTTTCCGCCTCTTTTGTGAATGTCGACCGAATTTGATGTACTCGGCGTCTATGATTGACCGAGTCTTGGATGCGAAATGTTTATCGCATGTCGAATCGTAAATGTTATTTCGAGAGTCTGGCCAGGTTTAGACTAGGATCGGATACTTATATCGTCGTTCTACCGGGAGGAAATTAGTCTACATATACGAAATGTAGCATCGTGTATGCGTTCAGGGAAATGTCTTATCCCGTGGATGCCTTTTAATCATACTTGCCATGTACACGGTGCTAGTGCGTTTCATTTACCGTGAGAGATGTCGTCAATGTATTGGTATGTTTGGATGGATGATTACATGATTGATTATTCGTGATCATTGGGTGACTTGGCATGGTTTGTTTGTCGAGTCTCAATCTTATCAAACTTATGCCGCTAACGGTGAGATGCAAGCCCTAGTGAGTGTATATGGTTGCCTAAGAGTGTCTTCCCCGAGTCATTCTATAATATGATGATTACGGATTTGTACTTCATATGCTCTTATCTTGATATATTGAATTGCCTATTTATCCTTTCTCGTACTTCATATGTATATCTCTATATGCATGCTTCTACTTTTGTATTTCCGTTTATGTACGTTTAATGTGATATGGCTGGGAGAACCCGGAGTTACTCCCCACTGATTGTGGCGTTCATGTTTTTCATGGATGAACAGGTTGCTTGCTTGGATGGCTTTGTGCTTGTGGTATTTTGGGTTCGGGTGTGAGCTAGCGGGCGTTGGCCTGGATGAGTCACCTGTAGACGTTGTTTAGCTAGTTTTGCTAATTACTTTGATATTGGATTACATTTTGAGAGACTACGTCTCTTTGTAGTATATTTTATATTTCGGTTTGTATTTATTTGACATTCCTCGTATTTTTATCTTGCATGTAAAAAGTTTTAAAAACACCGTATTTTCCGCTATATAAATCACATGCTTGTTATGTTTTATTTCCGCATTCGCGAGGGTTGTCACAACCTTTTTTCAAGAAGAAATAGTATCCAGCGGGTTTATGATGTCTCCACCTGATGAGGACATTTATGAGAATGGAAATGAAGAGGGTGAGGATTTAGAAAACGAGGATGGTGATGGTCAAGTTGACGGTGATGGTGGTGGTGATAGTGATAATGATAATGAATCAAATGGTGATGATGATGATGACGAATTTCATGATGATAATGCTTAAATGGGTAAAGATATATTTATATATATTTTAATTAAGTTTTTTATGTTATTTGATGTTTTTTTTATGTTATTAACAGTTTATGTTTATGTTTTTTTTTTTTTTATGTTATTAACCGTTTCTAACAATTTGATTATTTGTGTAATTGTAGATGGCAGGAGGTCGAGGTAGACAACGTGGCGGCGGTTCAAGTAGACGCCATAGTACTTTTTCAGTCGACGAGGAGGAGATGAAGGTTATTGATCAGCAGAGTCCGGTGGTCGAGGAATCGACCAATGACGATGTGTCCTCGGATCAGACATCGGAGATCCAGTTCACCCCGGAAGGGAAGATGATACTTGATCCCGCGGATTTTTGGTAAGACAACGACCAATATCTTTAATTTATTATTTTATAATTATATTACATTATTTAACATAAATGCATACTATTCCATAATTTATTTTTCAGGTTTTCGTCTCAAAAGGTTGTACGAGGTTGTACTCAAAGTACAAAGATGAAGATGACGGGGGTTGTTCCTACTTGTTGGACAAAGACTACCTCCACACAAAAAGAGGAATAGTTCAATAATTTTAGGGTATATTATTTTTTTTTATATTTTGTTATATTATTATAATTTTCAATTAATAATTTATTTTACTAATACTTACCTTTTAAATTGTAGAAAACATTTGACTGGCCGGCGGGATTAGAGTATATTGTACGTCAAAGGTACAATGAGACATGCACTAGACGGTTAAGGGACAACATGTATAAGGTTGTCAAGAGGAAGAAGGAGTCGGAGCATATGAGAGGTATTTAATTTTTTTTGTTATTTGTATATAGTTATAATTTAACACATTTTATCATATTTTATAATACTAATTTAAATTGTAGGTGGTGCATATGAAGATATGCTTAAATATCGTGAAACTCTGGAGTTTCAGGCTAGGTCGGCCCAAGCATCTAAAAATAAAAGAGGAGGAAAGAAAGATGGAGCGGCTGAGCCGTCACATCACGCAAGATCTCGATCTTTCTTGGACCTAGTTTTGGGTGTAAGTTATAATTTCCACTTTTTCGTCCATTTGAAAATTATAACTTAAATTCTTTTTATTATTAAAATCTTCTTATACAAGTCTTTAATTTCTTCTTTTAGAAGGGTAAGAAGAAAAAAGTTAACACGCCCACGGCTCCGGAGCTCTTCCTTGACACCCATTCTCGACTCCAAGACAATAGAAGATACTGGATAAAGCCAAAAGATAAGGAACTATATGTAAGTTTCAAATCATTTTTGGATTTTTACAATAAGTTCATTTTTTTGAATGTTTAACAAATTTTGTAGCTATTTTTAATAACAATGTTTATATTTTGTAGGAAGCTTTTTGCGCCGAGAAAGTTAGGCATCCCAAGAAATCCGATAACGAGATTTGGTTCGACTTGGTTAAGGGTTTCAAGAAGGGGAATGTGTACGGAATTGGCTCGGCTAAGGACGTATTTTACGAAACTCCAAGGGGAAGAATGCCATCCAGCTCAAAACAAACCTACGAGCCGGGAGTCGTAGGAAAACTCCAAGCGCAACTTGACGAGGAAAGAATAAAAAATGCCGAAAGGGATGAGGAACTCCGGATAATGAAAGACAAATTTAAGGCTTGGGAAACCATGTTCGACAACTGCAACCAAGGTCCGCCTCCCTTTCGGCGAGATTATGAAGAAGGCAATGGAGGTGGTGGTATGCAAGCCGAAGCCAATATGACCCTTGGGTTTTGATATTAGTTTAGAAACTTGTTAATTGTGGTTGTTTGAACTTGGTTTTGTTAACCTTTAAGAAGATTTGTAAATTTGAGACAATTTTCTTGATATATATGAGGATGTTCGTTTCTCATCGTGTTGTTGTAAATGTGTGAAATTGTGGTTGTTTTCTATTGTACTTGCAGGTATGGTATAGTAATGAAATGGCAGGATGAAAACAGAATTTTTCGTGCAATAAAACAGGTGTTTTGGCGACTGAATTGTTCATTTGGCGACTATTTTCAGTCGCCAAACCCCCTGTATTTTTACAAATTAAAATGCCTTTGGCGACAGAAGGATGTAGTGGTCGCCAAATTGGTGACTGATGGCGACTGATTTCAGTCGCCAATTTGGCGACTACTTTGGCGACTACTTAACCTTTCACTCGCCAAATTGGGCGACTGATTTCAGTCGCCATATTGCCAATTTGGCGACGCTTTTTTCAGTCGCCAAATTTGGCGACCTAAATTAGTCGCCCGAATTTTTTTTGACGACTAATGACTGCGACTGGGTCTTGGCGACGGAAATCAGTCGCCAATTAGCGACTGAAATTAGTCGCCAATATCGGTCGACTGGGTCTTGGCGACTGAAATCAGTCGCCAAAGATATCTTTATTGAGATGAGAGGAAAGACACAGCTTGACATCTAATTCTTCCTCAAGGACATCGTCCTCCTTGGATCAGACATTCCCCAAATAGCTGACATAACTTTTGTTTTGCATTAACTTTTGGCAAAGTCACGTTTTTCTTTAGACTTGGTGTCATCCCACTTTGGGCATTCTTTGATTTGTTGACCCTTGTCACCACAGTGAAATTTTGTTTTTTCCTTTGGAAAACGTCTCTTGCTAGTATTATTGTTAACCTCTTAAAATTACGACCATTGATCATTCCAACAATGTTTTTTGTGAACATTGTAAGTTCCAGTGAGATTACGTGTTATGAAGTTAATTTAATGTCCTTAAAAAAACACGCAACCTCGCCTGTTACAATAACAGTCTCTACTAAAAAAAAGAATGACTAATTAAAGACGTTTCATATGGCGAATGCAACCATGCAATTTAAACCCTACCATGTGAATTTCATCCAAGGTCGATTTAATGCATATTACTTTGTCAAAGTTGTTTTAGCATATAAATGTTCATTAGGCTAATTAGCATAAACAAACAAGGAGGTGAGGGCAAAGAGATTTTCTTACTGTTCTTAGCATAAGATAGAATAACAAACATTAGTAGTTAGTTTACAAGACATAAGACAGGAACAAGATTAAAATACGACAAGACTCAATCTATATGCAAATAAACTAAAAAGGAAACAAAAGACGCTACTGACCTACATTACTCGATCGAGTATACTCAAACTCGATCGAGCAACCTATGTCTTGGTCGAGACACACATGTCTCGGTGGAGACAGACCTGTCTCGGTCGAGATAGTGTAACACCTGCAAATGTACCCCATTTGTATCTTAAAAATATTATACGGATATTAATTAGCGTAATTTTAGATTTTGATTAGAACTTAGTTTCCCGTTTCTAATTTAGCAAATCCGAGTCTGTATTCGGACTCTACTCGGAATTCCGTGTGGGTTACGCCTTAAGCCGAATTTTGGGCCTTTTCCCCATAATTCTCCACTCACCCCTTTATAACCCTAACTCCCTCAACTTTTTCCACTCACCTTCTTCCTCATACAAACTACCAAAACCCTAACCACCATTTTTGATCATACTCAAGCTCCTCACTACTCATTCATTCCTCACTCAAATCACTTGATTTTCATCATAATCTTCCTCTCTTATCGTCCTCTACCTTGTGTGGTAATAAAATTACCGTCTTTCTGATTTTAAATTTTTCCGTCTTTCTCAAAGGTGAATTATATTCATCTGTTGTCGTCTTTGTATCGGTGGAGACCTTAAAGACCTCGATAAGGATTACTATCTAGTGGAGGAAGACTTAGAAATCGATTGAAGACGCACAAAGGTAACGGTGAAGGGTTACTCGGATATCAATACGTGTTTTAATGCTTTAATTGACGTTTACTAAATTTCTAGTGACAATTTTTAGGCATTTAATGTGTTTTGATATTAGTGAATATGGTTAGAATTAGATGAGTATTGTTAGAATTTGTGTTGGTTAATGATTGTTGATAATTGATGATAGTTGATGATAGTTGTTGAGGATTATTGAGGATTATTGGTGAAGTATGATGATTTTCGTGTGAATATGATCCCAGCCGGCCGACCGGCCGCCGGTCAGCCGACCGGCTGGGAACACGGCTAACTTTTTTGAGAAATCTTGGTGTTGTGTTATCCCCAGTCGGCCGACCAGCTGCCGGTCCCCCTGACCGGCTCAGACTCCCCTGTATTTTAATGTTTTTCGATTGTTCCTGAAGTGCCAGTCGGGTAGCCGGCGGCCGGTGCCATTGACTGGCTGGCACCCCTTGTGATCTTTTCTTCATTTCCTTCCTTATGCTTTCATTTATAACAGTTTGTATGGTTTGTTTATCGTATAAATTTACGTAACAGCATTAAATATTCATGTTTAGAATATATGGTATTCCATTCGCTTATATCGCATGTTTCGTGACGGTTTTTGATATGTCCCCCTTTGAGTCGGTTTTCCATATGTTTTGCATTGAGCACTAATTTTTAAGTGCTATGAACTCTCATTCCCTGGCTATACCTCCTTGCTCGTTAGATTGGTATGTCGGAACGAGGAGATGTATCTTTAATGCTTGTATGCATGTTTTAGTGGGGATATGACGACGTTGTTGGGAGGCGAATGCAATGCGTTGATCGACCCGACCGTCAAATGTCGTATCCTTGCAAGGTGGTGTCATTGCATGTAGCGTACCGCTTGATTATGATTCTTGTGCTCTTTCCTCCTCTGTCGTGAAGGTTGATCGAATTTGGGGTACTCGGCTTCTATGTTTGACCGAGTCTTGGATGCGAAATGTGTATCACATGTCGAATCGGAACATGTTTATTCCGAGAGTCTGGCCAAGTTTAGACTAGGACGTATTATTATCGTCGTCCTACCGAGAGGAAATGAGTCTTTCATATACGAAATGTTTATCGTGTATGGTTAAGGGAAATGTTTATCCCGTGGACGTGTTTTGATCATACTTGCTATGTACATGGTGCTAGTGCGTGTTATTAACCGTGAGAGATTATGTTACTATATTCGTATGATTAAACGAATGTTATATGTTGATTATTTGTGACCGTTGGATGACTTGGCGTGGTTTATATGTCGAGTCTCTATCTTATCAAGTATATGCCGCTAACGGTGAGATTTAAGCCCTAGTGAGTATATAGTTGCCTAAGGGTGTCTTCCCCGAGTCTGTCCATAATCTGATACTTACAGTTTTGTACTACATGCGCTTATAGCTTAATATATTGAAATGCTTATTTATACTTCTCGTAATTCACACACACACACATACACAAATATATATATATATATATATCTACCGTTTATTACCGTTTAAGTATGTTATTTGTGATATGGCTGGGAGAACCCGGAGTTACTCCCCACTGATTGTGGCGTTCATGTTTCATGAATGAATAAGTTGCTTGGTTGGATCTTTGCTTGTTTTTGGGTTCGGGTGTGAGCTAGCGGGCGTCGGACTTGACGATTCACCCATAGACGTTCTTAGCTAGTTTGCTAAACAACTTTTATGTTTGATAACGTTTTGAGAGACTACGTCTCTTTGTAGTATGTTATACTTTAGTTTGCATTTATTTGACATACCTCGTACTCTTCTTTTGGCATGTAAAAAGTTTCAAAAATATCGTATTTTTCGCTGTATATATTGCATGCTTGTTATGTTTTATTTCCGCTATCGCGAGGGTTGTCACAGATAGACTACGACTCGATCGAGTGACTATGAGACATAATCACTTGGCCACGACATTGAAGGTTACTCAATCGAGTAACCCTCGACTCGATTGAGTTTACCACACACTCAATCGAGTGACTCAAAGATGACTAACAACATGCAATATCATTACAAAAAAAAACTAATTATGATGCGATATCCAACATGACTCTAATATAACAATAAACTTGACATGACACAAACAGAGCTACGACATACAAATTAAACTAAATTGGTTTAACAAGTAATATTCTTTTACTTGATTTAGACAATGGTAAACATAAAGACGAGTTAATAATATTAAACAATCGAAAATAAACGAATAATAAACAATAATAAAAATACGAGAATTAAAAGGGAGAAGGAGGCGTTATTGCACCCTCAACATACATGTATCTTTGACAAAGTCTTATTTCGTAATCGATATTAGAATATCTCGCGAGGGGCCGTCGTCGACAAAAACAATTTCTGCAAGACTCGTTTTTCCCGAATAATGCGCATCGATTTTCAAACGCTTCTAGATTTTTCGTTTCTCAGTGAAAAATCTATTTGAAAGATGTTTTGGAAAAAAAAGACATAGATTAGTTATCAAAACATGCATCTTTTGTTATGAACGGAACTCAGAGCAAATAGAAAAGTGCCTCGAAAGAGGCTGCTGTCACACGAAACAGAGTAGTTTCTGCTCTGTTTTTGTGCGGCGGTTTAGGGTTTGATTTAGGGTCTTTTTAAGGTTGTTACTGCTGATTATTATAGGTAGGTTGCCGTCAAGTGCTAACAGTTGCTAATGGGTAGGTAGTGGTGCTTTTAAAGAGGTATTTTAGGAGGTAGAAGTAGGGTTTAAGGAGAGGAAAGCCGTCACATATACTGCTGCGTTTTTGCTCCTGTCACGACCTATTTGTAGGGTTTAGGGGAGGTTTTTTTGGTGGTTAAGGTAGGTAATATGGATAGGATAGTAGGGTATGGGTTGTGGTTAATGGATACGCGTTTTGGATCAGGTTTGAGTGAGTTTTGGGCTCGACATGACTGCTGGAAAACAGGGGTACGGGTTAGGTGTTGGGCTGTTTTGAGTTGGTTTTTTGGATGGGTTAGGCTTGTCCTATGGGCACGAAAATTGGTATGGCGGTAGTCGGGAGTATTGGATACATGGTGGATATGTCTGTTTTTGTGGGTAATAGCGTTAAGGCTAAAAAATAAGGGATCAAAAACCATCGTAAAATCGCGTTATAAATTTGTTCTAAAACATCGTTTTAAACAATAAATAAGACGATAAAATAACGGAATTTAAAGTCGATTTTGAAGTTGGGTTTTCAAATATCTATTTTTTTTTCAATAAAGTAAACAAAAAACTCAATTTTAAAATAAATTAAAAATGAATTCATTTGATACAGAAGTTAATTTTAAATTTCATTTAAAATACAACGACGTCGCCCATTCTACATCGTAAAACGAACTAAAAATAATGACAAAGTCGAACAAGAAATACATGTCGTCCTATCTTCATCGGGTGTTTGGCGGGATTTCAATAAATGTCAGTATCGACGGATACGGGTATCTACAGAAGGGTTTGCGGTTTTTTTACAATCTTGGAATTTGATATTTTTAATCATTTATTTATACCTAAGGCGGAAAAAAAAACACACAAAAACAGGCCAACCGGGCCAGGCACGACTCGGCCCGAAGCCCAGGCACGGCAAGACACGAGTTTTGGCTAGGCAAAGTAAGGCCCGTGGACAAGTTTTACGATTTCGGGCCAAGCATGGCACGAACCGAAGGCACGAAAAACCGTGCCTGGGCCGGGCCAGCTTCGCGGCTAGGCACGATGGGCCGGCCCGAAGCACGGCTCGTCACGACCCATTGCCAGCACTCTGAACGAGGAGGTAGAGAGAAGAAGAAGAAGAAGACAAGTCATTTTTATTCTTAATTTGATGTAAAAATTGAAAAGTGGAAGTTGAGATGTTCGGGGGAAGAAGAGTTAAAGACCACTCTTTTTTTACTTTATTTTAAGAGTAAATTACAAATAACTCCCTTATATAATCAACTCTTTTCAAACAACTCCCTTTTATAACTTTTTATCCAAATAACTCCCTTTTAAAACATGTTTTTAAACAAATCAATACCTCTTTTCCTAAATGAGACTTACATTTGAATTTTTCAGCCAAAAACTCAATTTGTTCATTCATTTTTCACTTGTGTAAGATATTGAACTCTTATCTACTTCCTTAATCATGAAATAGTACATTAAAATAAGAAACCTAACTTATAAAGTTGCGACTTGAGTGTGTATGATTCGAGTGAATTACAAATAAACTTAGCTTTTATCTTTTGAGAGAGGTTTGGAAGAGATATGGGGCTATGAAACTAAAGTATCGGTCCAGGAATTACGTTTTAAGGAAGGATAAGTCGGCTTTTATTAAAATAAGTCTAATTCCGGACAACAAGGCATTGATATGTATAAAAACATGTTTTAAAAGGGAGTTATTTGGATAAGAATTTATAAAAGGGAGTTATTTGAAAATTGTTGATTATATAAGGGAGTTATTTGTAATTTACTCTTCTTTTAATTTAGTCCACAAGTCTCAAAACAACTCTCTTTACCATAGATCATATGCAAGTTGTATACTATCCACCCAGTTTTATTAGGATTCATAATTTTGTGTCCGACACACATACACGTGCCGGACACCGCACGTGTCGGTGTGTCCGAGTAACACAGGTTTTTAGCACTCAAAGTATTCTTGTGACATTGTTTCCAACCAAAAAAAGTACCCTCATATTGGCTAAAGTTTGTAAAATGTGATAAATAAAAGGAAAGATTGTTGATTACATCCTTTTAAAAACATGATTTTGAAAATTACAGCCTTATATAAATATTTTTGAAAATTACAACCAACTAATCACTTACCATTGAAAGTTTCATCAAAATAGTGATTCCGGTGATATTTTGTAAATAGTGACCGATATACCCTCCCTTATAACATACCTATTTTACCCATTAAATCTTAATTCCCTCATTAATTTCTTTCTGAAATCCTTTCTTCTTTTAACAAAATCCCTTCCCCTCACTCAATGTCTATCAAAATTTCACTCAAATCTACAATTATCTACTCTCCATTATGTGGTTTACTGCGAGTAAGCATGTCTGGTAAAGCAGGCAACTCGCCAAAGCCTTCCTCGGAAAAAAAAACTAAAGTGATAATTCATTCAAAGTTCAATATTTTTCTATTAAATTCATATATTATTGGCATTTAACCTAAATTTTGATGTGGCATTTATCCGGTCCGGTCCATTTTTCCGTCCGGTCCATTTTAAAACATGTTTTAAAATCGATTTGAAAACATGTTTTTAAACAAATCAATACCTGTTTAAACTAAAGTGATAATTCACTCAAAACACCCGGTCCGGTCCATTTTTCCGTTGCGGACCTAAACTTGCTCAGCCCTATCCACATGTGCTAAAAATTCATAATTTTGTGTCCGACACACATACACGTGCCGGACACCGCACGTGTAACACCCGCAAATGTACCCTATTTTTATATTAAAAATATTATACGGATACTTTTCAGCGAAATTTAGTTTTAGTCTAGAATTTAATCTCCCGTGTCTAATTTAGAATTTCCGAGTTCGTTTTCGGACTTTACTCGAATTTCCGAGTAAGTTACATCTTAAGGAGATTATTGGCTTTTTCCCATATTTTTGCACTTACTCCCTTATACTCTCCTTTAAACCCTAACTCCCTCACTCACATTCAACCTCCTTCTTCCTCACCAAGTAACCACCCAAAAACCTAACTCCATTCTTGATCAAGCTAAGGATCAGTACCTTCATTACTCGCTCAAATTCACTAATTTTTGTCTTAATCTTTCCCTCTCATCGTCGTCTATCTTATTTGGTAATAAAATTACTGTCTTTCTCGCTTTTCAATTTATCCGTCTTTCTCAAAGGTGAATTATATTCATCTTTTATTGTCTAATTGTAGGTGGTGACCTTCAAGACCATGACAAAGACTACTACTTAGTAGAGGAGGACATCGACGCGGATTGAAGACGCGAAAAGGTAATGGTGAAGGGTTACTCGATATCATTTACGTGTTTTTAATGTGTTTTTAATGTTAGTAAACGGAATTAGGATAGGATGATTAGTCCTAGGATTTGTGTTGTTGATAATGGTTGTTGTTAGTTGATAATTGTTAATGAGTATAGATAATTGGTGATAATAGTTGATTTATATTGTTGATAGTTGTTATTGATTTTGAAGATTAAGGTGGAGGATGGCATTCTCGGGTTTAGTTGGTCCCAGCCGGCCGACCGGCTGCCAGTCAGCTGACTGGCTGGGGCTACTGCTGTATATTTTTGATGAATTTGGTATTATGTTGGTCCCAGCCGGGTAGCCGGCTGCCGGTCCCCCTGACCGGCTGGGACTCCCCTATATTTTGCCTTGTTTTCATATGTTACATTGGTGCTAGCCGGGTAGCCGGCAGCCGGTCCACCTGACCGGCTACCACACGCTGACTTTCCTTTATAATTTCTTTCTTATGTTTTCATTTATAATAATTCGCATGGTTCGTTTATCGTATAAATTTACGTAATTACTTTAAATATTAATGTTTTGAATATATGATATTCTATTCGCTTGTATCGCATGTTTTGTGACGGTTTTTGATATGTCCCACTTTGAGTCGGTTTTACACATGTTATTGGTTGGAGCACTATTTGTTATGTGCTTTGTACTCTCATTCCCTTGGCTACGTCCACGTTCGTAAGGCTGGAATGTCGGAACGGGAAGTGTATCCTTACTGCTTAATTGCATGTGTTAGTGGGCATATGACGACTTTTGTTGGGAGGCGAACGCTTTGCGTTGATCGATGATGTGGTCGTTATACACAAAAAATAAAACCTAAGTCTACTAACTAAGAAGATAGCGGAAGTAGGGTCGATCTCCACAGGGTGGAAATTAATTAACTGTAATCTAAATCTGCAAGTAACAATCTGGGGGGTTTGAAAAGGTTTTGAACTAAAGTTAATAAGATTAAAGGAAGAGAAATAAAGGTAGAAAGTAATAAGAAGTAAATCAGATAAAGAGAAATATGCTAGGATTCGGTCTACTGCAGTATCGGCATCTATGGGTCAACTAAGTCAGTCAATCTATCAATGAGAAGGGCAATTGTTTTCTCCTCTCGGTCTCAAACCACCCTAGGGATTTTCCTAATTAACTCTCGTCCTCTTAGGAGTCACCTATCAACTCTAAGCAAGCCTTCCCTTCCAATCTCTCGATCCAGGTCGGGGTTAACTACCTAGCCTAGTCTCCTGCGTGCACTCATTCAACTAGACCTCAATTAAATTGCAAAGATCAATTCTCATATTCAAGGCTAACTAAAATAATCTGTCCTAACATGCCTCTACTGCAGTTTCCCTCATCCCAACATACAAGAGAATTAGCTACTCATGCTATTAACTATGCTAAAAAAAACGATTGAACATATGGTGATAGACATAATAAAATCGTAATTAATAAGCATAAACAATAACACACACTTATTAAGACGAGTACAACAGTAATAAGGATTAAAACGAAAGTAAGAATAAAAGAGAGAAAGTAGTTTACAATCTAGCAAGTCCGGCGTAAAGAACAATCCACGTCAAATAACCCGAATGTAAACTAAAGATTAAAAGTTCAGAACTAATGAAAGATTAATGTCTGCTAATTACTGAATGATTCAAACTGAATAATAAGTTGCTGCCTAATAATGACGTAAATAAGAGTCATATATAGTGTATAACACGACTCTAAACCTAATTAAGCTTATGGACTTAAAGCCCGTGATAGGATCTACTCGATCGAGGGAAATAACCACTCGATCGAGGCTTTTATTCATGGAAATCAGTCGATCGAGCACTTGATCTGCTCGATCGACCAACTGGTAAACGACTTCTACTCGATCGAGCAAAGGATGTAGCTCGATCGACTTCTTCTGGCATCAACTCACCTCGATCGACCAAATTTGTACTCGATCGAAGTCTTCTGGCATAGTACGTAGTGTGAGTCATGACTTTGGGCTTGATGATGAATGGTTTCACGCTTCCCAAGGCAAGAGCTCCTGTCCCGATCCTTCCATTCTCCTAAATGCATGCAAAGTGGACTGCTTTAGCTCGGTTTCTGCTCCTATGCAGCTTGTACCTACAAAATAGTAATGAAAGTACAAAGTAGCCAAATAGGGGCATATGGTGATATAATATCACCAAAATAACATAGAAATGCGTGCATAAATGGACTAAAAAGTCTATATAAAATACACGCATCAAACTTCCCCAAACCAAACTTTTGCTTGTCCTCAAGCAAACTAAATGCAACTAAATGGAACAAAATAAACCTAGGGGAGGATAGTCCATAGACCTTAATTAGACACCTATAATTAGTTGCTAAATTACTTGTTAATTTAGTATTTAATGATCTATGTAACATGCATGCAAATATAAAGACATTTATATAAAAGACGAAATTTCCTCACATTGATATGGAAAATATATGGGCACAACAAGAACTCCTTCTTGTTGTTCTTGAGCTACAAATATGGATGAACACAAGTAATCTCCAAAGTAGAAGACCTCCTTCAAGTTGCACCAAGATGAACCCAAATAATATACCCTTATTATTAACTAGATAATAAAATAGATATTATACTACTAATATTATGACTATATTACTACACTAGTAATACTTAGTAAATATTAGTATTTGAGAGTTCAAGTGAGAAGATGAGGTTTTTGAGAGAAGTAAGAAAAACAAGCATGAATGAACAAATGAAATGAACAACCATATTGCCCTTATAAAGGCAATATGGCCGGTCCAAATGAGCATCACAAGGCTCTCATTTTGCTTATTTTAATCACATGCATTAGGGTGGAGTGTTGTAGTATAAGTGATGATTATATTCTACTTGTTATGTCACTTTCAATTGGTAACTAAAGAGTGTAAACAAGAGCAACAATCATCACCATGTAACTAGCAATCTAACCGGCCACAATGGCCTAGTTTGGTCCATTTTGATTTTTTGATATTTGTCTCACAAATACTTATTGATCATATGGTTAATTATCTTGTATAATTAAGTGTTAATTTGATCATATAACAATTATATGACTCAATTAAATAAATAATATGTACTTAACATTTTAATTAATATTTTACCATTATATCAATATATAATGGGTCCCACAATGCTTGGTTAATTTATTTTACAACTCCTTGTAAATATAATTAACTAATTACCTCTATCTCAAAACCTCAACTAATTTAGTAATTTAACGATTAATTACTAAGTTAAATCTTATTTAATCGTATTAAAATAAGATATAAATTTATTAGTCAATTATCGCATAATTGAAAATAAGTTTAATCGAATTTGAGTTCTTAACTCAATTTCTAACAATTAACTCTCGTACATATCGAATATATGTAATGTACTAATTAACTGTATCGTATACAAATAATTAGTTACTATTTGGATTTCATCCTTTAGGTGTGACCGAAAGGGATCAGTTGATTACCGCCGTCAAACGACAATAACGTCAAACTCTAGTCAGCCAACCGTTATTGTTTTACGTTAATCAACTGACTAATCATATATATAGTCAATAGATATCCCAATTATATTCCTTAATAAGATTTATCATGTGGCGCACTATTGTGGAGGACACCTACTCCAACAGGGGAATGGAGTAAGTCTCAGAGCTAGCCACAAGTCAATATTAAACCATTCAATGCACTCATTCAATCGCTACAAAGCTTAATACGAAAGTGAACGAATTTATACAATCTTGGAAATAAATTAGACTTTCAACCTTGCAAGACTCAACCAAATTCGGACTCTCACGGGTCACTCTTCTCTCAACAAGCAAATGGTAAGTAAATATGTATAAGAAAGAGAGAAGAAAAATAGTCACTCACCTAGACTACGACCGACACAACATGCATTGCTAACTAACATGAAAGATGACTCAAGCACCGTACACACGCATACCACCGTTCAAGGACAATCACGTGCCGAACATTTGCAAAAATATGGATATGTGAGGCTAATTGGTAAGAAGGGCAAAACAATTAATGGAAATGTGAGGGTAAATAGCCAAGCTAGTTCCTAACAAGACCGCAATATAACTCGTTCCATTCTTCCAATTATCAAAATTAAGCTCAATGCCTTAACCAATATAGGCATAAACAACACAAATCCCATATAACACCTCGACAAGATAATGATACACATAGGAGGTGTAGAAAACAGAATTTCAGCCAATTATGTTTTCAATATATATTTTTCATTTTTTCTTTTCTTTTCTTTTTCTTTCTCTTGGCTGATCGAGGAATAACCTCTCGATCGAGCAGAACAAGTCACTCGATCGAGGCACATAAACACAAAAACTGCTCGATCGAGCTAAACAAAGTACTCGATCGAGATACTATCAACACTTCACTTCTTTTTCTTGCAAATACCCACTCCAATCAATGTTAACGAGCCAAAGACTGACACAACGGTAGAATATACCTCGACTACTAAACTAGCTCAGCAAAGGTAGGCTTAATTTAGGATGTAGTTAAGGGCAACAGGCAGATATGGCTTTATATGGAGTTAATGGGGTAAAATGAGGAAAAGGGAGATGCAAATATTCTCAAAACACGCAATACCGACCACAAACCCAATGCGTGCAGGCAATAAGAAATCAAAATTCATATACAACCAAATGACACGGGGTGTGGGGAGTAACTACTTTCATTCCTAGATGAACTGGTCATAAATGTCACCAGTTATAGGCTCTAGAATCTCAGAATATATAAGTAGTTTGCCAAAATTTTGAGTCAAGTCTACTAGCCAAAATTAAATTCCAAGACAAAATTCGATAGTTCACTATTACGATTGCACTAGGTAAATCAAGAAAGGTGCAAAGAATAGCATAAAATAGACTTGTAGTGCAATTTCATCATGAACACAGCTCCAATCCGACTCAACTATATGCAAATATAAACGTGATATTTTTTTGATTTTTCAAAAATTTTCTAATTAACATGAATGTAAACGTGAATGCAATACAAATGCAAATGCAGACGCAAAAGGATGTAAAACACTTCCCCAAACCAAAACAGACAATGTCCTCATTGGCTAGCACAACAACATAAACGGGAAAGGGAAAAAAACAACCTAATACATGCTCCTAATGAAATATATATGAAGAATGGACAAACAAAAGGAACAGAAACAACTCACAAGACAAAGCTTCCCCAAACCAGCATCAAACTGGGGAGCTAATATCACCTACTCCCGTCCGTCTCCTCTGTCTCTTCTACCCTGTACGTCGGGTCCCTCTCCTCCTCCTGAGCTAGCCTCCTAGCTGCCAACTCAGCACGCTCCCTCATGGCCCTCTTTGACGGCGTCTCGTCTTCTTCCTCTCCAGAAGAAGAGGAAGAAGAAGATGGTGAAGGATACCCACCTTCTGGGTATCTGTAGAACGAGGGATGAGGCCATCCATCTAGAATAGGACGCCCTCTGCGGATGTGGTCCTCGTAGATAGGGAACAAGGCCAAGGCCTGATCCCGTCGCATCAGTGCAATATCCCTGCGCATCTCAAGTAGCAAAGCATCACGACGCCCTTGGTCCATGACCTCAGGCGTCTCAAACAGGGGAGGAAAAATAAAATTAGCCGGAAAAACCGACGCATGAGGTGGAGTGGTGACAGGTGGGGACGTGACAGTGGTCGGCCCCACCTGTTCAGAACCCGACGGCTCTCCAACTTGCCTTTGTGGGGAAGCTCTCTTCCTCTTCTTAGTGGAAGATGAAGGTGTAGTGGTGAAGGGTAGATGGTAGACAGGGGGAGGGGGTTTCACCCCTCTCACTGTAGTGAGAGGTGAAAGAGAAGGCAATGTAGGGCAAGGTAAGACGACGGATGTGGAACCACATATCTTCCACACCCGACGCTCAGAGCCCGTAATCCAAGTAAACCCAATCATGACTGGTATGTCTAAATCGACTCCTGGTCCTATGCGCTGGTGAGTCCTAGGGAAGTCTGTATAAAGGTGGCGGCCTATCCTACTGACCAGACCGCCACAGACTACGGCGCTAGACACCCTAGACTCTAAGTTCTTCCAATGAAGAGCCACCAAGTAACCGATGTTCAGGACAAACGGGGTACCGCTATCAATGTTCAGGTACCCCGCCTAGATGGCTAACTCGGTGTTGGTAATGTTGTTGGGTTCGGGCCTAGCAAAAATTGACTCTCCTAAAAGTCGCAGAAAATAGCGCAGCGCAGGGTGGTGAACGTGGGCTACCCTACGAGAGCCGTAGGGTGTGTGAGATAGAGCGGTCCAGACCTGGGGCAACAGCTTCCTAGGAGCTGTAAAAATACCGTCACTCGAAAGACCCAAAACCTCCCCAAACCTAGCTAAGGTCCACGAATGTGACTCATTAAAGAGTCGGAAGTGAATGCAAGCGCTAGTCGGTGAGGTAGCATACATATCGGACTCAAAAATATAAGAGCTGAAAAATTCGAGCGTAGGTACTCGATATGTATACTCCCTCATCGAGGCCAAACCCGACATGCCCGTCCCGTTAAGCAACAAACAAACATCAGCGAGTAAACCTAGCTCCTCTAGGTCGGGACGATGCAAAAAACGACTCAAATGGATGGGGGAGTCAAGTAAATAAGATAACCGTTTCCGGTGAAAATTAGAAACGAATTGTACCTCCCTTATCCCTTGTAGTGGCCCGAGGGACTCCACGATAGGTGGCTGACTAGCAGCCTTAATAGCTTTCGGTGGTGCCAGTCCTCGAGTAGTGGCCAGCTTATGTGCTGCTAGCTGGCTGGTGGTCAACGCCTTCTTACGAGGGGCGAGTGTTGAACTGGAAGGCGGAACAACGGTCTCAGCAGTGACCGTTACAGGAGTCGGAGCTTCAGTGTGCTCCGTGGAGACTGTCTCAGCAGTGGTCTCAGTAGTATTGACAGCAGGTTCAGTCTGGACAGCGGCAGTCTCGGGAACCGTGACAGCAGTATCAGTCACAACAACAGCGGGAACCGCTTCAGTCGTCGTTTCAACGACTACCTCAGGAACCGTGGACGTACTTGCGACTGAACTTGATGCCCTAGCTACAAAAAGATCAACAAGAACCAATCAATTGGCATCTAATTTGCTAGGCTAATCCTATAATCAATATCTAACCCTAATTGAATCGGGAAAGGGGAAGGACTATGAATTAACTAGTAAAATAGGAAAAGAAAACTTACTTGTTGATGATTACCCGAACAAATATAGCAATTAATCAAAAAAATCGAAGAATCGAATTAGCAAACCCTAGTTCACGAAAACTCCAATTAACCAAAATTAAAGGGGAAAGGAAGAGGGCTTTTCAATCAATTGCAAAAGTTAAGAGTTGGGGTAAATGTAGTTGGTAATTAATTGGGGATATCACGGATTGCAGGAAGGAATTTGCAGAAAAGGAATCGAAAGATGAAGAACAAGAAGCAATTGGGATCGAGTAAAAAAGAAAGAGGATCGAGGACTGCCCTTTTATAGTTAAGCTGCTTCAGTCGATCGAGTAGAAGTTCTACTCGATCGAGGATTTCTGTCAGTCTGGACTGCTCGATCGAGTGGGTCTTGAGTTACTCGATCGAGTAGTCGTCTTTTGATGATCCTCATTTTACTCGACCGAATGGCAAGTTACTCGATCGAGCTCTTTTTCCCTCCCAAGTCACTCGATCGACTAAGAATGTACTCGATCGAATGGTTTTCCTTTATGCTTAGCCTTCGACTTTCAGCAATTTGATTTCCGCTTCTATTTCGTGCAAAAACGATACAACACAATACTCAAAAATACTAAAAATCGTCTAATCAGGAGAAAATAAATTGTTCATCTAAACTACGGATTATAACGTAATAGTCTAACCTAAGTAAATAGTCTAATTGTCTAAGTGTCTAACGAAAACGCGATAAATGTTATTTACAATTTGCACGGGGTTGCAAACCCGGCTACCAACCAAACAGTTTCATGACAAGGCCACCGTGAGGCCTTTGACTTGCGGAATTACCCTCAACTGCGGTAATTTCCGTCTTCTTTCTCCACACGTATAATGGTTTCTTGGAGTCTAGCTCCACTTCAGAATCACTTGCGTACATGCGAACTCCATTGTCCTTCTTGGACTTCTTCTTCTTGACGTCGTCACGCGAACTTGGCATTCCCTTTTCCAGCTCCAATGCTACTGATTTACTACCTGTAATGCAACACACAACAGCATGTTCCTCAAATTCGCTCCCAAGCTGGGGCGGAGGTGTTATGGTAGCAATGGGGATATCACAGATAGGAGCTATATGTTCAATAGGAACCGAAGCTTTGTCATGCGTGAATAAATCAGGTGTGATATCAGATAAGGGAAGTGCGTGACATGGTGACACTAGCATAGGACCCTTACTAGCATGAGACTGCGTGAATACTAAGTTCTCCCCACCTATTTGAAAAGTCAAAGTTCGTAACCCAACATCGATAACCGCTTGCGCAGTATGCAAGAACGGTCTTCCCAAAATGATGGGAGTGTGAGAATCCTCAGGTATATCTAAAACTATGAAATCGACCGGGATGAAGAATCTTCCTATTTGCACTGGAACATCCTCTATGATTCCTAAGGGTCGAGACAAGGTCCTATCTGCCATCTGTACCGTCATGTTTGTACACTGAAGCTTGGTAAAGCCTAACCGTTTGGCTAAAGACAAAGGTAAGACGCTAACACTAGCTCCTAGGTCACATAACGCGTTGTTTATGAGATAGGTGCCTATATGACACGGTATAGAAAAACTACCTGGGTCAGACAGCTTAGGGGGGCATTTGTTCTGGAGGAACGCAGACCATTCCTCAGTCAACGCTACAGTCTCTATAGTATCAACCGACCTCTTACGCAAAAGAATTTCACGCATAAATTTTAGGTAAGAGGGTACCTTTAATAAGAGGTCTGCAAAAGGAACGTTCACCTTGAGGTCGCGTACAATGTCAGCGAACCGAGCAAATTCCTTCTCGACCTTAGCCTTCTTCAATCGACCAGGAAACGGAACTGGAATGTCAGGATTACCACGTTGCATATCCTTGACAATTGCATTGTTGATCATCCGCTTGCTTAACCCTTTTGAACAAGCCTCTCGCTCATGAAAAGCCATCGATCGAGTATCAATATCACTCGATCGATGATTATCAGAGCTTAAACTGCTCGATCGAGCAGCTTCCTCAGTCAATTTATTCGATCGAGCAACTTGGTTCTCTCGATCGACCACTTCTTCATCTGGATCACTCGATCGACCATCAACAACCTCTCGATCGAGTAACTTGTCCTTCAATTCATTCGATCGACTAACAGTATCATCTCGATCGAATACATTATCAGCTACAACCTTCACAACTTTGGGACGCGCATCAGAAATATCAGCAACTGTACCAGGGCTGTCATAAGCAAGACCACTTCTCAGAGTAATCATGTTCAGCGTCTCCTTGTTCTTATCAGTTTGAGACGGTAACTGCCCAGGCTGCCTAGTCGATCTAGCTCCCGCCAATTGAGCAATCTGCGACTCCAAAAGCTTTATAGTAGCATTTGTTGCTTGATCAGATTTACTCATTTGGATAGC
The DNA here is from genome assembly GCA_022085475.1 of Heliosperma pusillum. Taxonomy (NCBI): domain Eukaryota; kingdom Viridiplantae; phylum Streptophyta; class Magnoliopsida; order Caryophyllales; family Caryophyllaceae; genus Heliosperma; species Heliosperma pusillum. Next base: position 67,762 of record JAIUZE010032623.1, on the reverse strand, counting down.
TAAAGCTTGGATCATAGACTTCAACTCCCCGACTTCTGAAATTCCTCCAGATGAGGAACTAGGTTGCTGTGAAGACTGGATTTTCTGAAATCCTTGCTTGTGCGGCGGTTGATACGTCGGCTGTGGTGGTGGAGGTGTAGGATTTAAGACGTTATGGCTTGTCCATCTCAAATTGGGATGGATATTCCCTTGATTGTAGTACCCACCTCCTTGACGGTATTGTTGAAAGGAAAAGACTTGTTCCTTTTCAGCAAAACAGTTTATAGCCGTGTGACCAGTGTCGCCACACCTCTCGCATGTAATCACATCTTCTCGCTGCAGCAAATGAACTGTCTGCTGGTTATCTGCAGCTTGCTTCTCCCATTTATTAAGTATGGCATTTAGTTTATCGAATTTTGCATCCAGACCTTCAGAATCAATACTGGCTACCGTCCGTGTACCACTCCGCGGATTACCATACTCAGCACAATGGGTTGCCATCTCCTCTATCAGTTTCCAACCCTTATCATCATCTATTTCCTTCTGGAACCTCCCGTTTGACGCGGTATCCAAAACAGCTCGGTGATCATCATATAACCCATTGTAGAACTGGTTACATAAAAACCACTGTTCGAACCCATGGTGAGGAACAGACCTCACTAGTGTCTTGAAGCGATCCCAGGACTCATAGAGATTTTCATGAGTTGTTTGCTTAAAATTAGTAATCTGACCCCTCAAAGCATTCGTTCTCTGCGGTGGAAAATACTTCTTATAGAAAGCCAGTGCGAGTGTGGTCCAATCGGTAATACCCAATTCTTCTGGATTCAAGTTCTTCAACCAGTCTTTGGCGTTATCAGTAAGGGAAAAAGGAAACAAGAATTCCTTGATCTTGTCAGTTGTCACCCCTTTGGAAACCGGAATAGAAGAACAGTAGTCAGCAAAGGTCTCCATATGCTTCCTCGGATCTTCCCCAGCCACACCCCTATATTTATCCTGCTGGACAAGCTTGATATAAGACGGACGAAGATCGAAAGTAGTTCCATCTTCGTCTGTTGTAAGTTTGAATCCTTGAGCTATACATGCAGCTGTAGGCTCAGAATGGCTAGCAATATTAGGCATCTTTGCTGGCAAAGTAGTCTCAACAGTCAAATCTTCCTCGAAAATGAAACTGTCGAAGACGGATTCAGAAGTACTCAAGTCTTCCTCCTGAACGGTCTTATCTACCCCTCTCTTTCTGGTAGGAAGGTTCTTTCAGGCTCCGGATCAGCTTCCACTAATTCGAGCCTTTGGGACCTGCGCATACACAACTATAGAGAGACAAATAAGAACAGTCTTAAGGAATTAGAAATTCCTTAAGACGAGACAGAAATAAATAAACAGAAAATTAAATTGCCTCCCCGGCAACGGCGCCAAAATTTGATGTGGTCGTTATACACCAAAAATAAAACCTAAGTCTACTAACTAAGAAGATAGCGGAAGTAGGGTCGATCTCCACAGGGAGGAAATTAATTAACTGTAATCTAAATCTGCAAGTAACAATCTGGGGGGTTTTGAAAAGGTTTTAACTAAACTAAATAAGATTAAAGGAAAGAGAAATAAAGGAAAAAATTAATATGAAATAAATCAGATAAGAGGAGAATATGTTAGGATTCGGTCTACTGCAGTATCGGCATCTACGGGTCAACTAAGTCAGTCAATCTATCAATGAGAAGGGCAATGGTTTTTTCCTCTCGGTCTCAAACCACCCTAGGGATTTTTCTAATTAACTCTCGTCCTCTTAGGAGTCACCTATCAATTCTAAGCAAGCCTTCCCTTCCAATCTCTCGATCCAGGTCGGGGTTAACTACCTAGCCTAGTCTCCTGCGTGCACTCACTCGACTAAACCTCAATTAAATTGCTTAGACTGATTCTCATATTCAAGACTAACTAAAATAATCTATCCTAACATGCCTCTACTACAGTTTCCCTCATCCCAACATACAAGAAAATTAGCTACTCATGCTATTAACTATGCTAACAAAGACGATTAAACATATGACGATAGACATAATAAAATCGTAGTTAATAAGCATAAACAATAACACACACTAATTAAGACGAGTAAAACAGTAACAAGGATTAAAACGAAAGTAAGAATAAAAGAGAGAAAGTAGTTTACAATCTAGCAAGTCCGGCGTAAAGAACAATCCACGTCGAATAACCCGAATGTAAACTAAAGATTAAAAGTTCAGAACTAATGAAAGATTAATGTCTGCTAATTACTGAATGATTCAAACTGAATAATAAGTTGATGCCTAATAATGACGTAAATAAGAGTCATATATAGTGTATAACACGACTCTAAACCTAATTAAGCTTATGGACTTAAAGCCCGTGATAGGATCTACTCGATCGAGGGAAATAACCACTCGATCGAGGCTTTTATTCATGGAAATCAGTCGATCGAGCACTTGATCTGCTCGATCGACCAACTGGTAAACGGCTTCTACTCGATCGAGCAAAGGATGTAGCTCGATCGAGTTCTTCTGGCTTCAACTCACCTCGATCGACCAAATTTGTACTCGATCGAGGTCTTCTGGCATAGTACGTAGTGTGAGTCATGACTTTGGGCTTGATGATGAATGGTTTCACGCTTCCCAAGGCAAGAGCTCATGTCCCGATCCTTCCATTCTCCTAAATGCATGCAAAGTGGACAGCTTTAGCTCGGTTTCTGCTACTATGCAGCTTGTACCTACAAAATAGTAATGAAAGTACAAAGTAGCCAAATAGGTGCATATGGTGATATAATATCACCAAAATAACATAGAAATGCGTGCATAAATGGACTAAAAAGTCTATATAAAATACACGCATCAATCGACCCGGCCGTCAAATGTTGTATACTTGCGAGGTGGTGTCATTGCATGTAGCGTACCGCTTGTTATGAGGCTTGTGCTCTTTTCCGCCTCTTTCGTGAAGGTTGACCGAATTTGGGGTACTCGGCGTCTATGATTGACCGAGCCTTGGATGCGAAATGTTTATCGCATGTCGAATCGGAAAATGTTATTCCGAGAGTCTGGCCAGGTTTAGACTCGGACCGTATTATGATCGTCGTCCTACCGGGAGGAAATTAGTCTACATATACGAAATGAATTGAATCGTGTATGCGTTCAGGGCAATGTTTTATCCCGTGGATGTCTTTTAATCATACTTGCATGTACACGGTGCTAGTGCGTGTCATTTACCGTGAGAGATGTCGTCAATGTATTTGTATGTTTGGATGGATGATTATATGATTGATTATTTGTGATCTTTGGATGACTTGGCATGGTTTGTTTGTCGAGTCTCAATCTTATCAAACTTATGCCGCTAACGGTGAGATGCAAGCCCTAGTGAGTGTATGGTTGCCTAAGAGTGTTATCCCCGAGTCTTTCTATAATATGATGGTTACGGTTTTGTACTTCATGGATCGATATCCTTATATATTGAATTGCCTATTTATCCTTCTCGTACTTCACATGTATATTTATATATGCATGCTTCTACTTTTGTATTTCCGTTTATGTACGTTTATTGTGATATGACTGGGAGAACCCGGAGTTACTCCCCACTGATTGTGGCGTTCATGTTTTTCATGGATAAACAGGTTGCTTGATTGGATGGCTTTTTGCTTGTGGTATTTTGGGTTCGGGTGCGAGCTAGCGTGCGTTGGCCTGGATGAATCACCTCTAGACGTTGTTTAGCTAGTTTGCTAATAACTTTGTTTCTTGATAACATTTTGAGAGACTTTGTCTCTTTGTAGTATATTATACTTTGGTTTGTAATTATTGACATTCCTCGTACTTTTCTAATTGCATGTAAAAAGGTTTTAAAAATACCGTATCTTCCGCTATATTAATCACATGCTTGTATATTTTATTTCCACATTCGCGAGGGTTGTCACAGTTGGTATCAGAGCTTTAAACGCTCCCGACGCACACACGTGAACCCTAAACTTAAACTACTTGACCTTGAAATAATAAATGAGAGATGGGTAGAAGTTAAGGATTTTACTTGGTAGTCTATTTGTTTATGCTAAGTGTTAGGATTAACTTGTTTTGTTTTTGTTTCTTATGAAGATGGTTAGACCTAGAGTAGTAGAGAATGTTATGCTAGAAGGTCTTACTCAAGTTCTAAAAAATCAGCAAGATGCGGCCATTGCTCAAGCCAACCAAGTCCCCCCTCGTAGAGAGGATAACCACCAAGGAGGCTACGCTTGGGTGGCTAGCCAAATAGCTAGGAGTAATATTATACCTTACGGTGGTGAGCCGGACCCTACCGAGCTATCAGAATGGTTTCGAGAAATGGAGAAGCAATTTGATTTATACCAAGTCCGTGAAAGGACAAGGTGAGGATTGCCAAGCATTTCCTTGTAAGAGAAGCCGACAATTGGTGGTCGATTACTAATCCCACCGCCATTCTTGAAATCAATTTCGGTTGGGAATGTTTCAAGGCTCTCGTGGAAGACCGATTTTATCCTAAGGAGCTCAAGCAACAAAGGCTCAAGGAATTTATTGATTTCAAGCAAAGTGACTTGACGGTTCAAGACTTTACCACGCAATTCAACAAGCTTGCTCACTTTGCACCAAGACTCATCAAGGATGATGAGGATCGAGCTTTTTACTACCGTAATAAGCTTAGTGCCTTGCTTCAAAGTAAGGTAAGGAGGAGCTCTACTTCTTTCGGGGAGTTGTATGATGATGCCCTTTGGGCCGAGAACTCCATGAAGGCCGTTAGAGATGAAGCGAAGATGAAAAATCCCTCTCCTTCCCCCTCCTTCAATCCAAGGTCAAACTTCCATGACAAAAGGTCTTTCACTCCCTCTTCTTCTAATGCCTATGCTAACAAGAGGCGTTTCAATGCTCCCTCAAACACCAATGCAAGAACACTTGTTCCTTATCACCCTCAAGCTAACTCAAATGCGGCTCCTAAGCCCAATGTTCCCCCTCAAGCGCAAACTCAAGGACGAATTTGTGACGGTTGTAGGAGACCCGTTCACCCCGGAGTCGGATGTTATGATAGGCCTCTCTTTCGCTTTTTCAGCAAGAAGCCGGGTCACCGCTTTCGTGAATGCCCCGATCGTCAGACTCCCGCACCCGGCGCCAGAGCTAATGACCGAGCCTGTCGCAAGCCCGATACAAAGATAAATTACCCAGACTAGGCTAATAACAAATTAATGTAATTTGGGAAGTAGGGGTCGATCCTCAGGGAGATGGTGTTTCCTATAGAATGTGAAATGTCTCGCAATTGGGTCTTATCTAACGAATATCTGGGTCTTGGAATTTTAATTTCTAAACTAATAAAAGGCATAAACGAAAACGAAATGAAAGCAAATAAAAATGAAAACAATAAAGCAAGTGATGAATTAACAATGATGAAAAGCATCTAGGGAAGTAGGTTCACACATGTAAATTAACATATTGATGCAATTGGATATGGAACATGCAAATAATTCATTGTGAGTTCTTAAGAATGATGTGTTCATTACAATCATAGATCAGATGGTCTAGCAGGCTTTTAGGCAATTTACTAGGTCTAAATCTACCATGTCATGCTTTGTCTATTCAAATCACGTATCTCTTCCTTGGAAAAGAATTCCATTCTAGTCAATGATTTTGATCGGGAATCATCAACTATCGTTATAGTCCAAACATGCATAGACACAATGTTTTAAAAGCACAATTTCTTTTATCCAATTATCATCTTTTAATCAATCTAACATGGCTACCCTACACCCTAGAAAGGTGACTACTCACTCATGATAATATTTAAATCTAAGATGACATTAATAATAAAAACTAGGATAGACATGTTTATTTGGTTTTGACAATAGTTTAAGACTCTTTATATGGCGATAATAACGACGCTAAATTGATAATCTAATGAAATGAAATGACGATTATAACCATACTAAAATGAATCTAAGATAACATGGATGGAAAATAACAATCAAATAGAAAACATAAAGACATTAAACAAAGGATAAGATAGGAGTACCTAGTTGGCATTCATCAATGACAATGACAACAATAATAGAAATCCCTTGCTTAGAATAATCGTTCCATGAATCACAATACTTGAACCAAATAAAGTAGATTACAAAGATGAAATTCTTATTGATCTAAGCTAAAGTTTTGATGTAGAAAAGACAGAAATAAACTAAGAACTAAAGATAAAAAAGAAGGAAATGAGAGAAGAGAGGCTAGGTCTCTCTTCTCCTAAACTAGGTTTCCTAATCTAAAGAAAATTGTAAGAAGAGAAGAGAATTGTTGTATGAAGAGATGTGTTGAAGTGTGGTGGCTGAAGCTCTTTATATAGCATTAGGGTTTCGTGGGGAAGGGGTCGCACATTGATCACATAGGACAAAAAGGAGGAAGTCGAAGCAAAAGTGCGGATCAGCAGGGATACCCGATCGGGTACACCACTTACCCGATCGGGTAAGTTGTGATCTTCGTGCTTTGACTCTCGTTTCATCTCCCCTTGCATATGACTTGACTTCCATTATCCCCCTTGACCTCTTGAGTCGGGTTTGTTGATAGGGTTTAATGTAAAACGATGAATTCTTCGCCTAACTGATTGATCTTCCGACAACTGCGACATCGTCTTTACTTCTTCTTTCTTTTGAATCGGTGAACCTTCTTGAAATGCCTTCGACATGGTCAAGCTTGCTTCTTCAAATCGTCGGGTTCTAGGCAAATCTTCGGGAATATAGAAAAAGGGCGTCGAAACGTCACTTTTCCTACAAAACAGGTTAGAACATAGGAATTCGCATAGAAGACGATATTAGCTCATAAAATGGCTTAACAAAGCACAAATGACATACAAAACCGAGCTAAATTGGGGGTTAAAATCATACAAATATTCACTTATCAAACTCCCCCAAGCTAAACCTTTGCTTGTCCTCAAGCAAACATAACAAACAATACCAGGACAAGGGTTGCAAGCATTGGCTACTACACCATCAAGAAACAAATCTCAACGTAAAGCTTTGGAAACATAATGAATCATAACCCAAAAACAACGTGGGCAAGAATGATACATAAACATGGCTGAGATTTACATAACGGCGCAGCACAAAGAATTTCACTACAGAATTTTCGGCTCTTGCATGATCTTTTTGACAAATGGACTCTCACGGCACACTCGAACACTTATTGTATTTAAAAGGTGATTTCTTTATGTGTAAATGTTTTTGAGACACTCACCTATCTACGACTTATGAAAATGTATCCGCAATCTAATATGGTAAACAATTCAAAACACAAGTCAAAGATCACAATGCACATAGAAAAGAAGCCGGAAAATAAGAAAGAGGCTTTGGGAAATGGGTGAAGATGGACAAACAGTTATGGTCATGTGAAGGTTAGAATGAGCTAGCAACTGACCAATGATAAATGAATACTCAATCCAAACTTTCGGTTAATTCCCAAAAGACGAAAAACGAAGCTAGAATGAACGGATTGGCTTATTACACACGAAACACGAGAGTGAACTCCTTCTAACATTGAATTGACATTTTGAGGAGATACTCACAACTTCTTCTTTTATTTCTTTTTCTTTCTTTTTTCTTTTTCGATTTTTTTCTTTCTTTTCTCTTTTTTTTTTTTCTTTTCTATTTCTCTTTTTCTTTTGAACATATCATCACTTCTTGAACATTGTCGTTCTCCCAAATTCACTTTGACATAAAAGAACAAAATCTTCTCAAAAGAGCACCCATACACCATAGTCTAGCTACTAGCTCAAAAGGTAGGCAGTTTTTATATGTAGCTATTATCTTGTGAAACATTTGTATGAAGGGGCTAATTTTGAGGGGTAATTCAAAGTGAAAAAGGCTTCAAATCTTAGTGAATCATGAATGCAATGCTTATAGGAATAAAATGAGAACCATACTTATGCGTTTTTACATGACATGCATCACAAGGAGAACTACACACACCTTAATGAGACAGGGTATAGATGTACCAGCCTAAGGAGGTTCTACCTTACAATATATGTAACTTGCCAAATGTCAAGATCAAGCGTACTCATCTATAGATTCATTCCATGCCTACTGTGTACAAGACTTCCCCATGTATGCACAATTCAATGAATATTTAATCATTATCTTTTGAAAGCTCTAAGTTTGGGAAATGTAACATGATAGCATAGTAAACAAGCAAGCAAAGCATGAAAAGCATTCAATTGTGTTCAAAATTTTAAATTTTCTCTTTTCTTATTCAAAATTTGAAAAATATAAACAACTAAAATGCAAAATGGGAAAATGCAATCCCTCCCCCAAGCTAAATATCACATTGTCCTCAATGTGAGCACAAAGACTAAAATAGTCAACGAGATGCTTAATGGGAAAAGGGTAAAAAGGGAAAAAAATGAAAGAAGAATGAAGCTTACTAGTGAGCGCGGACTCCCCCAAGCTAGTCTTTTGGACATGACAAGGAAGGTCTTCATAGATTCTTCAAAAACTCTTTCATCTACAAAGTAAATCGAACAAAACAACGAAAAAAGGAAAGCAAAAAGGAAAGGAAACACGGGTTGCCTCCCGAGAAGCGCTGGTTTAACGTTTCGCTCGATGAATTTTTCTATGAAATCATCTGGTTGGGGATTGACGCTCTATATAGACAATATCTAAGCATCCTATCATGGAATTGTTATAGTAGAGTTTCAATCGGTGTCCATTGACTTTGAATTTTTCACCATTACTAGCCATTATTTCAACATAACCGTATTTGCTCACATATGTGACAGTGAATGGTCCAGACCATCGTGATCAAAGTTTTCCTGGAAAAATTTTCAAACGGGAGTTGAAGAGAAGTACTTGGTCACCGACATTAAATTCTTTTCTAATTATCCTCTTGTCGTGCCAACGCTTCGTTTTCTCTTTATAGATCCTATAATTCTCGTAAGCTTGCAAACGAAATTCTTCTAGCTCATTGAGTTGCAAAAGTCGTCTATCAGCGCTAAGCTTAGTGTCTAAGTTGAGTTCTTTGATAGCCCTGTGAGCTTTGTACTCTTACTCGACAGGGAGATGACATGCCTTTCCATAAACCAATTGATAAGGAGATGTTCCAATCGGGGTTTTGAAAGCTGTGCGATAAGCCCATAAGGTGTCATCGAGCTTATTACTCCAATCGGTTCTAGATCTTGAGACTAATTTTTGAAGAATTGTTTTTAGTTCTCTGTTCGAGACTTCTACTTCACCGTTGGTCTGAGGGTGGTAGGCTAATCCTCGTCGGTGATACACACCATACTTGACAAGCAGAGTGTCTAACTGCTTTTCTCCGAAATGAGTTCGTCGATCACTTATCACGGCTCTGGGTACACCAAAACGCGGAAAGATGATCTTCTTAAATAGTCGTATCACAGCTCTAACATCATTGGTGGGGGTGGCAATTGCTTCTACCCACTTTGAAACATAGTCGACGGCGACTAAAATGTAACGATTTCCATTTGAAGAAGGGAATGGTCCTTGATAATCAATACCCCAGACATCAAATATCTCGACTTCTAATATGCCGTTTTGAGGCATTTCATGTCTTTTGGATATTTGAGCTACTCGTTGACAAGCATCACAAGCCATAACAAAGTCTTTTGAATCTTTAAACATCGAGGGCCAGAAAAACCCGGATTGTAAGACTTTGGCTACGGTCTTGGATGGACCATGATGACCACCATAAGCAGATGAGTGGCATCCTTCTAAAATTCCTTTTACTTCCCACTGGGGGATACATCGTCGATACAGACCATCTGAACATTGCTTGAAAAGATAGGGGTCATCCCAAACAAAGAATTTTGCATCATGCAAAAATCTCTTTCTTTGGTTATAAGAAAGGTCAAAAGGTAGCTGGCGACTGACAAGGAAATTGGCAATATCAGCATACCAAGGAGAAGAGTCCGCAATTGCCATTAATGAATCATCAGCGAACGAATCATTAATTGGCAATGGTAATCCTATTTCACTTACTCTTATCCTTGAGAGGTGGTCAGCGACTACATTCTCTGCTCCTTTCTTATCCCGGATCTCTAAATCAAACTCTTGAAGGAGTAAGATCCATCGGATAAGTCTAGGTTTTGCCTCTTTCTTTGAAAGCAGATATTTCAACGCACCATGGTCAGTGTAGACAATGACTTTTGATCCTATTAGGTATGAGAGAAATTTGTCTAAGGCATAGACAATGGCGAGAAGTTCTTTCTCAGTGGTGGCATAGTTGATTTGGGTAGGATCTAGGGTTTTACTAGCATAGTAAATTGCATGAACGAACTTTGCCTTTCTTTGCCCTAAAAAAACTCCTACGGCATAATCACTCGCATCGCACATCAGTTCAAAGGGCAGATTCCAATCAAGCGACTGGATTATAGGTGCGGTGATTAAAGCGCGTTTGATTTTGTAGAATGCCTCAAGGCATTCCTTTGTGAAATTGAAAGGTGCATCCTTGAAAAGGAGCTCAGTCAGGGGCTTGGTTATCTTTGAAAAGTCTTTTATAAATCGTCGGTAGAAACCAGCGTGGCCAAGGAAACTCCTGATTCCTTTTACATTAGCAGGTGGTGGCAGCTATTAAATAACTTGGATCTTAGCTCGATCCACTTCTATACCTCTTTTGGAAACGATGTGTCCTAAAACTACACCTTCGTTTACCATGAAGTGACACTTTTCCCAGTTGAGAACAAGGTCGACTTCTTCACAGCGTTTCAGAACTCTGGATAGATTTGTCAAACAATTATCAAAGGAAATGCCATAGACGCTAAAGTCCTCCATAAATACTTCCATGATAGATTCAACAAAATCTGAGAAGATACTGGGCATGCAACGCTGGAAAGTGGCAGGTGCATTACACAAGCCAAATGGCATTCTGCGATAAGCAAAAGTACCATAGGGACAGGTGAAGGTGGTTTTCTCTTGGTCCTCAGGGTGGATAGGGATTTGGAAAAATCCTGAGTAACCATCTAGATAACAGAAATACTTGTGGCAAGCTAACCTCTCTAGCATTTGGTCAATGAAGGGTAGAGGATAGTGATCTTTCCTAGTTGATTGATTCAGCTTTCTGTAGTCAATACACATACGCCATCCCGTCACAATCCTTGTGGGGATGAGCTCATTCTTCTCATTTTTGACTACTGTTGTTCCTCTTTTCTTAGGAACAACTTGAACGGGGCTAACCCATTTAGAGTCAGAGATTGCATAGATTATGCCAGCATCTAGCAATTTCATAACTTCAGTTTTAACTACTTCCTGCATGTTGGGATTAAGACGGCGTTGTCCTTGAACACAAGGTTTTTGGCCTTCTTCTAAATTGATTCTATGCATGCAGAAGTCTGGGCTTATGCCAGTTAGATCTTCAAGTTTGTAACCTATTGCCTTTTTATGCTTTTTCAAGACAGTCAATAGTGAGGTTAACTGATTTTCATCTAGGAATGCACTCACTATGACTGGGCAATATTCAGATTCATCTAAAAAAGCATATTTTAGATTCGAGGGAAGAGGTTTTAGTTCAGGTTTATGTACTTCTGCCTTGGCAGGAGTATCAATCAAGCTTAAGAACTTTTGAACTTCTTCTGACGGTATCTCCTTTCCGGTCAGATCCTTTTCCAGCTAACTAATCTCGAAATTGTCATTCTCCGAGATATCCTCCAACAATAAGATTGCTTCTAGAGGATCCTCGATTATTGATGGATACAGAGATTCATCAATAATGGAGTCGGCAATATCAATGAAACAACAAGGCTCTTCTAGCATGGGGCTTTTCATTTCACTGTTTAAGTTATAGGTAACTTTATCATCACCTACTTCTAATGTCAATTTTCCATTCTTAACATTGATTACTGCTCCGGTAGTGTGTAGAAATGGCCATCCTAAAATAATAGGGATTTGCAAATCTTCAGCCATATCTAGCACGATGAAATCGACGGGAATGAAAAACCTTCCTACTTTGACAAGCACATCTTCTAAAACTCCCAAAGGTTGTTTTAAAGAACGGTCTGCCATTTGCAGAGTGATACTGGTGCATTTGAGAATTCCCATATTCAACTTTTCGCATATGGAATAGGGCATGACGCTTACACTAGCACCTAGATCGCATAGAGCTTTATCGATTGTGTAGGTGCCTATAGTGCAAGGTATAGAGAAACTACCAGGATCCTTTAACTTAAGAGGGGACTTATTTTGCAACAAAGCACTGCACTCAGCTGTGAATGCTATGATTTCAACGTCATCTAAAGTCCTTTTCTTAGTTAAGATATCCTTCATGAATTTTGTGTAAGAAGGGATTTGGGTGATTAACTCAGTGAAGGGAACCGTTACTTGGAGGTTTTTGACTACTTCCATGAATTTGCTAAACTGGGTTTCCTTATGATTTCTCCTCAAACGTTGGGGAAATGGAACTTGGATTTTGATGGGTTCCTTTTCAGGTTCATCCTTCTTTTCTTTGTTTTCCGCTTCCTTAGCGGTGGATGGTTGGGATTCTTTTTGGCTCTCTATTGGTGTAGGCTCAACTATTGTTTCGTTTGGTTGTTGAGGTTCCTTAAAGTGGTACCACTCCTAAGGGTGATAGCATTAGCGGTGTCCCTCGGTTGCTCACCATGAGGTGGGAGTTGGCCTTGTTTCCTTTGGGCATTAGAGGTAGCCAATTGGGCTAATTTAGTTTCAAGCATCTTGATGGCAGCATTTTGAACTTGATCACTCTTTTGAAGTTGAGCAAACATTGAATCTTGTTTTTGAACAACTTTGAGAAGCATGGATTCAATCTTGCTCAAGCTTGAGTCATTGGGTTGGCTTTGATTTTGGGGTGGTTGGTGTTGAGGTTGGTGTTGGTAAGGTTGATTGAAGTTAGGTTGAAATGGAGGTCTTTGGTTTTGAAAACTAGGTGGGTTGTAAGGCTTCTGTTGATGTAGTATGAATGGTTGTTGAATCTGATGATGGGGATTCTGAATGTTGGTGCTTTTGTAGGACAAAAAAGGATGGTTCTTCGTGTTCTCATTATAGAAGTTTGAGAAAGCATTGCCCTGCCTATATGCTTGATAGGCATTGACTTGCTCTAACGAACTCTACATTCTTGAAAAATGTGTCCTCCAACCCCACATGTCTCACATATCATTACGTGGTTAGTGACGTTAACATGTTCCTTGGATTGGGAAGAGCTTTCTACTTGTTGCTGCAGAAGGGCTAATTGGGCTTCTAGGAGTGCTACTTTACTTGAATCTTCCTGCTTGGTTTTGAGCGGCATAGCACGTGAGTTCCTATACTGAGAGTCGTGAATTGCCATTGACTCGATAGTTGCACTAGCTATTTCTACATCGATTTGATCGAAACGACCATTGTTAGCGGAGTCGAGGATACGACGTGATTCGCCACAACAACCGTTGTAGAAGGTGATAGCTAAGAACCATGAATCAAGGCCATGATGAGGGCATTCTCTTTGTAATTCTTTGTACCTTTCCCATGCCTCATAAAGGCTTTCATCGCCTCTCTGACGGAATCCAGTGATTTGACTCCGTAAGAGTGCGGTTCGTTCTGGTGGGAAGTACTTTTGATAGAAAGCAAGAGCTAGACCATCCCAGTCGGCTATTCCTAAGGCAACTCGGTCAAGGCTATTGATCCAAAGTTTTGCCTTTCCTGTTAAAGAGAAGGGAAAGAGCATTTCCCTAATCTGCTCTTGGGATACTCCAGTTTGTCTAATTGTGGAGCAATAGTCACAGAAGTTTTGAATATGAAGGTTGGGATCTTCTGTGGCATTGCCACCAAATTGACTTCTTTCTATTAGATTGATGAAGGAAGGTTTGATTTCAATGTTTTGGGCTGTGATTTGGGGTGTAGCAATACTCCTTGGAAGTGTATCTGCAGTTGGTTTGGAATGGTCCGAAAGTCGAACCATTTTCTTTTGTGAAGATGAAGATGGAGTGTTGTTTGAAAGTTGATTGGTTTTTGAGAATGGAGATGAGAATGGATCTTCTTCTCCTTCGAGATTAGATAAAATATCCGAGTATTTCTCACGAATACGATCTAAACTTGAAGTATCAGAAGCTTTTGAGATTTCGTTGAATAGCTTTTGTCTCCTACGCAGAGTCCTTTCTAGATCGGGGTCTAAAAAGATAGGGGTCCCTAGTCTAGAAGATCTGGGCATAAGATTGAAAAGCTAAGATGAAAAATCAAGAGAGGTCTAAAGGAATTTGGGTTCCTAAAGACTAGATAAAACTAATTGCGATAAAAATCACAAGAAAAAGGAAAACTAAACCGTGCTCCCCGGCAACGGCGCCAAAATTTGATCGTGCCTGTCGCAAGCCCGATACAAAGATAAATTACCCAGACTAGGCTAATAACAAATTAATGTAATTAGGGAAGTAGGGGTCGATCCTCAGGGAGATGGTGTTTCCTATAGAATGTGAAATGTCTCGCAATTGGGTCTTATCTAACGAATATCTAGGTCTTGGGATTTTAATTTCTAAACTAATAAAAGGCATAAACGAAAACGAAATGAAAGCAAATGGAAATGAAAACAATAAAGCAAGTGATGAATTAACAATGATGAAAAGCATCTAGGGAAGTAGGTTCACACATGTAGATTAACATATTGATGCAATTCGATATGGAACATGCAAATAATTCATTGTGAGTTCGTAAGAATGATGTGTTCATTACAATCATAGATCAGATGGTCTAGCATGCTTTTAATAAATTTACTAGGTCTTAATCTACTATGTCATGCTTTGTCTATTCAAATCACGTATCTCTACCTTGGAAAAGAATTCCATCCTAGTCAATGATTTTGATCAGGAATCGTCAACTATCGTTATAGTCCAAACATGCATAGACACAATGTTTTAAAAGCACAATTTCTTTTATCCAATTATCATCTTTTAATCAATCTAACATGGCTACCCTACACCCTAGAAAGGTGACTACTCACTCATGGCGATGTTTAAATCTAAGATGAAGTTAATAATAAAAACTAGGATAGACATGTTTATTTGGTTTTGACAATAGTTTAAGACTCTTTATATGGCGATAATAACGACGCTAAATTGATAATCTAATGAAATGAAATGACGATTATAACGATACTAAAATGAATCTAAGATAACATCGATGGAAAATAACAATCAAATAGAAAACATAAAGACATTAAACAAAGGACAAGATAGGAGTACCTAGTTGGCAATCAACAATGACAATGACAACAATAATAGAAATCCCTTGCTTAGAATAATCGTTCCATGAATCACAATACTTGAACCAAATAAAGTAGATTACAAAGATGAAATTCTTATTAATCTAAGCTAAAGTTTTGATGTAGAAAAGACAGAAATAAACTAAGAACTAAAGATGAAAAAGAAGGAAATGAGAGAAGAGAGGCTAGGTCTCTCTTCTCCTAAACTAGGTTTCCTAATCTAAAGAGAATTGTAAGAAGAGAAGAGAAGTGTTGTATGAAGAGATGTGTTGAAGTGTGGTGGCTGAAGCTCTTTATATAGCATTAGGGTTTCGTGGGGAAGGGGTCGCACATTGATCACATAGGACAAAAAGGAGGAAGTCGAAGCAAAAGTGCGGATAGCAGGGATCCCCGATCGGGTACACACTTACCCGATCGGGTAAGTTGTGATCTTGGTGCTTTGACTCTCATTTCATCTCCCCTTGCATATGACTTGACTTCCATTATCCCCCTTGACCTCTTGAGTCGGGTTTGTTGATAGGGTTTGATGTAAAACGATGAATTCTTCGCCTAACTGATTGATCTTCCGACAACTGCGACATCGTCTTTACTTCTTCTTTCTTTTGAATCGGTGAACCTTCTTGAAATGCCTTCGACATGGTCAAGCTTGCTTCTTCAAATCGTCGGGTTCTAGGAAAATGCTCGGGAATATAGAAAAAGGGCTTAGAAACGTCACTTTCCCTACAAAACAGGTTAGAACAAAGGAATTCGCCTTGAAGACGATATTAACTCATAAATGTTAGTTTCTTAAACTCGATATTAGACATTTCTAATATCATTATACAATTAGTTTACCCATTAAACTAATGGATCTTATGCATGCATAACTAAAATACAAAGATAAGAAGAAACGTTTCCTTACATTGATCTTGTAACAAATTTGGGCACAAAATAGGACTCCTTCCTACCTTGTTCTTGAGCTTATAAGGTGAGGATGAACTCCTAGTTTCAATAGTAGAAACTCTCCTCTTGATTGCACCCAAGACTATCCCTTAATACCAATAATAATTTTACTAGAAATATTATTAGTAACCTTAAAATGAAAATCTAATTCTAATAATATTACTACAATAGTAGTGAATATGAAGATATTAGATTCTTAGAACAAAATACTCATAAACTCTTTTATGAGAAATTCTAGTGAGATAAGGAGATTTTTGCATGAATGATTTATTGTTGTACAAAATGAGAACTTATTCTCATAGGGTTATGGGGGGTGGGGTGCCGGCATGCATGTCTTGGGAGAGCCCCAAGCATGCTCACATTTTGTTCTTATCAAAATCTTAGGCCAAGGGCTAGGCATATAGGTATTATGATGATGTTTTTAACAATTAAAATAATCATATTCACCTTAATCAAGCCCAAAAACGGCACACCCACATAAAATGGACTCCATTTTATCTTTGTAATTTGTCACTTGTAATGTGGTATGTCATGTACCAAGTCACATGTCATTAGGATAAATAAATGTATATTTAACAAATTAAATATCATTTCACATTATATAACAAGACAAATAGTAATTCATAATTACATATATATAAAATGGGTCACATTAAGTCCAATTGATATAATCTACAACTCTTTGTAATTATAATCAACTAATCATTCTTATCTCAAATTGTTTCATAAACAATAATCAATTTTAGTAATAAAACATTTAAATTACAAAAATTGCGTCTTATTTAATCTCATTACAATAAGACATAAATTTTCACTTATAAATAGAATTTGTTCATTTTTAAGGATTTAATTAATCTGTATCGATATACAATTAATTAACTTTACAATTAAGGGAATTGTCTTATAGGTGTGACCTTAAGGGATCAACTGATCACCACCGTCATACGATAGTAACGTCAAACTCTAGCAAGCCAATCGTTACCGATTAATGTTGACCAGTTGACTATAACATTCATCATCCCTTTGTATTCTTATTATCGAGATTTATATTTTTTGTGATCGCACTATTGTCTAGGACATTTACTCCAACAATCTCCCACTTGTCCGAGACAACTGTGCGTCACCAATTCTCTTGTCCTATTACAATCTCCCACTCAATCCAAGGTGTCTTGTAGGTCGTACTTGCATTTGATCATATCAAGAGTGGTTTCCTCGATCTGGAGAGTAACTGTCTGACCGGAATTATCTACCATAGATACCTTCCGAGCGTGGCCACGCATTTCCAGTTTACTCCTTTTCGAATGGCCTTGAGATTAAAAACATTCATGACAAGGGGTGGACAATTCCTATCGCACTATTCCCTTCGAATAGCCACAGCTCATCATGACCCAAAAGATGCCCATTTGACCCCAGTTATGAAGGTCGTAAAGCATAAATCAAAGTCACTCTGAAAGTGTGCCACCTTAGGCAAACAGTCTTTAGTCAAAGAATTGACTCAAAAGAATACTAGTAGCTCTTGCTACGACCAGGCTACAAGAATTGCCTGAATTCTATAAGCGGTCACTTCCCGACAGAGTGTCTCAAACAGTCTGCCTATGTGATCGATTGGTCATCCCTATGACCCTATGACACTTGAACGTGCCATCAATCGCACCACAATATAGTCACTTAGAGGTGTTACTTCATATAAGTGACTATGGGTCAATACAATGTTAATCCAGTTCACTTTAATGGGGTCCAATTGTCTCTACAGCCCATTTGGATATAACAAAGTTACATAATTAAAAGTTAAAAATATAACTCAAACGATAAAAGTGATTATCATATATGATTAATAAAAACACAATTTTTATTTCATATCTCATAATCTAATACAAATTTGGCATGCGTTTAAGACCCATGGAAACAACATGTTGGTCATGCTTAGCCTGCGATAAGGGCTTGGTTAAGGGATCAGAAATGTTATCATTTGTCCCAACCTTACATATCGCAATCTCCTTCCTTTCAATGTAATCTCTTATAACATGAAATTTTCTAAGTACATGTCTAGACTTATTACTAGACTTGGGCTCTTTAGCTTGAAAGATCGCCCCACAGTTATCACAAAAGATCGTGATAGGATCTTTGGCAGAACGACCTACCCTTAGCCCCTCTAAAAACTACCTTATCCAAACAACTTCCTTAGCAACCTCAGATGCTGCAATGTACTCAGCCTCCATTGTAGAATCCGCAATATCTGACTCTTTGAAGCTCTTCCAGCTAACCGGACCTCCATTTATCATATAAATAAAGCCACCTTGAGATTTCATATCATCCCTATCGGTTTGGAAACTTGAATCAGTGTAACCCTTAGCACATAATTCAGACTCTCGTCCAAACATTAAGAATGTATCCTTAGTCCTTTTCAAGTACTTAAGGACATTCTTTACGGCTATCCAGTGACTCTCACATGGATTGGCTTGATATCTACTTGTCATGCTCAAAGCATACAAGACATCAGGACGTGTGCATATCATGGCATACATGATCGATCCTACGGCAGAAGCATAGGGGATCGATTTCATGCGTTCAACCTCTTCAGGTTCGGTGGGTGAATGAGACTTGCTCAAAAAGATCCCACTACCCATAGGAACAAGACCTCTCTTGGATTTGTCCATGTTGAATCGTCGAAGAATCTTATCCATTTAAGATTCCTGACTTAAAGCCAATATCCTCTTGGATCTATATCTATAGATTCGGATACCTAATATAGGTTGTGCTTCTCCTAAATATTTCATTTGAAAATGATTTCCCAGCCACCCCTTGACAGTGGTAAGCATTGGAAAATCATTCCCAATGAGAAGTATGACATCTACATACAATATAAGGAAGACAACATTTCTCCCACTAAATCTCATGTATAAACATGGTTCTTCGACACTTCGAGTGAAACCATTTTCTTTTATAACATGATCTAAACGATGGTTCCAACTTCTCGATGCTTGCTAAAGACCATAAATGGATCTCTTAAGCTAGCATACTTTGTTAGGATCTTTTGGATCTACAAAACCCTCGGGTTGTATCATATACACTTCCTTCTCTAAATACCCATTTAGGAAGGCGGTTTTGACATCCATTTGCCATATTTCATTGTCATGAAATGCGGCAATCGCTAACATTATCCGAATAGATCTTAGCATGGCTACAGGAGCAAAAGTTTCGTCATAGTGAAGACCATGAATTTGAGTGAAACCTTTTGCAACTAGTGACAATGTCAAATAATGTCGTGTCTAGTAGTAACTTTTAGAGTCTTTCGTTCTACTTTTTACGGGTCATTAGCTTTGTTTTATGTTAATTTTAGTTTTTGTAATAGTGTTAGTATTTAGTATTTTAAGTCAAATTTAAGAGTCAAATCCCGAAAGTCAATAAAAGTCAAACCGGAAAACCCGAGACCCAAAAACCCGGAACTTGAAGCGGGCTAACAATGAATCACCAAGGTTTGAAGACAAAGCCCAATGGGTCAATGGAAGTCAAGGCAGGGTCAATATCCATGGGGTCAACGAAAGTCAAGAAGGAAAGCAAAGAAGAAAATCTGGCAGCGTTCAACGCAGCCTGCGTCGTAGGACGCAGCCTGCGTCAGCATGACGCAGCCTGCGTCGTAGGACGCAGCCTGCGTCATCTCTCAGCACGGGTTTTTTCTCATTTTCTCGTCTTGTCTTTTGAAAGCCCACATTTCAAGGCCCCTAGGTTTGCGGACCAAGGGTATAAAAGAAGATTTCTGAAGAGAGACAAAGGAGGAAGCATTCACCATACAACATCATATTTTCCTTAGCATTTCTCTCTTTTTGTTCTTCAAGTTTGGCTTTTGTAATGGGTTTTTACTTAGAAATTGGTTGTATTAAGAAGACTATGGGTAGCTAATCTTCTTTTGCTTAGTGTAATTTGAACAAGTTCTTCCCTTTTAGCATTGTAAGACTTTTTAATCCTTCCTTCTCTATTTAATTTCATCTTCCTTTGTTTGATTTTCATTATTGAATGAATTGTTGTTAAGACCAACCATCTTAGTAATTGTTTGTTTGATTAAATTGCATTGTCTTGATGAATTTGGTTGATTTGTCTTGATATTTGTTGATGCAACTTGAAAGATTGTAACTTTGGTTTAAAAGTTAGAATCTTTTGAGTGGAATTTGGGTTATTATGTATTTAGAACATGGTTTAATGTTTTAGTTCATGAATCTAGCATGCTTCTTTGGTTTTGTGCTTAAAGCTTGCATCTTTATTTATGCTTATGGTTTAATAAGTATGGGTTTAGTTGTATTGGGTCATTTATGGATGGTTTAATTCATGGTGGCTAATTCTTTGAAGTTTGCAATAGATAAATAGAAAAGGGAGGAAAGGAGGGATCTTTACTTTGTTAATTATGGGGGAACTTGGGATAATTGCACTAAGTTGTTTTTCCTTATTTGAATCTTTGATTATTTAGTTGTTATTGGTGATTCTAGGATTGATAATCTTTTCTAATGAAAAACTTTCTCCCTATTTGTCATCTACATGTTAACCATTGTGAATATCATAGTTTGTAAGTAATTCTAGTCTTTGTTTCAATTAGTGTTTAATTTGTGGTTAGATTTATTAATTTGTTTAATCGGTTTTTAGCAAGAGTCTAGATTAGATTATTAGCATTCACCGCCTTCTCTTGGGTTCGATCCTTGTCTTACCCTTACTACCCTTTACTTAGGATAGTTTGAGCCTAGATTTGGTTTTATAAATTGTTATTTGGCATAGCTAGTTTCCGGAATTAACGACCCCGAAAATAAGCCCGTCAAATTTGGCGCCGTTGCCGGGGAAGGCAATTTAGCTAATTTATCAAATTGAAACTCTTGTTAGTGTCATATTTTGTTTAGATTGTTTTTCAAATATTTCTTTTTGTATTGTTTGTAGGTTACTTGGTGTTGAAGTTACTAATTGTGTTGTTGAAGTGTTTTAGAGTTTATGCCTAGGTCACAAGAAGGACTTGGTGACCAAGACATTGACCCGGCTTCTAGTAGCATTTCCAATTGGTTGTTTTCGAATCCCCTCTATAGGAGACCCTTTTGGAGGGAGCCTAGTGAAGAGGAGTTTGAGAACAATATTTTTCAAGAACCACAAGAACAAGTGTTTGTGTCACCACCTAGATCACCACCTAGGAGACCACCACCTTTGAACATCATCTACCCACCCGAAATGGAAGATAATAGAACTATTGGTGAAATCCGGGCAAGAAACTATGAAGAGCAACCGTTGTGTATCGCATACCCTCCCATGGGGGATGTAAATTTCGAGCTAAAGGGGTTCTTTGTTCATAATTTGCCAAGATTTCATGGAATGGTGGGGAATGATCCCAATAGGCACTTGGCCGAATTTCACATGATATGCCAAGGGGCCATCCCTCAAGGAGTGACCGAAGACCAATTTAAACTTAGGGCATTTCCATTCTCTTTACAAGATGCCGCTAAGGAATGGTTATTTTGTCTTCCGGCCCATTCCGTCAATACTTGGGTGGGTTTGAAGAAGAAATTTCTTGAGAAATACTACCCGGATTCAAGGCATAACCATTCAAAGAAGCTCATCACTACCATTGAGCAAGACATGGGGGAAACTCTCTATGACTATTGGGAGCGATTCAAAAGCCTCGTGGCAAGGTGCCCGTATCATGGGATGTCGGGGGATGATCTATTGACGGCCTTCAATGAAGGATTATGCCAAAATGACCAACGGATGATTATAGCCGCCACCGGAGGTGGTATTGATACACTTAATGTGGCCGAGGCCAACAACATTATTGAGAAGTTGGCTATGAATACAAGAAGCTACGGGAGGAAGAATGAAAGGGGAGGAAGCTCTAGAAATGTATCTTCCATGGAAGATTCTCATGCCTCTCAAAATCACAAACTCATGCAAGAGATGGGTGAACTCAAAAGCTTGGTATCCAACTTGGTTGTCAACAAAGGTAGTTCATTTTCTCAACACCCCGAACCGCTTGAATGTTCTTATTGTGGAGGTGACCATGCTACAAATACTTGTTACATCATGATTGAGCAAGGAGCCACCATGGAGAGTGTCAATGCCATGGGGTATGGGAATTACAATGCTAGAAACCCAAGTGGTGGAGGGATGTATAACCAAGTGGGAAATCGTGATCTTTTGGGGTGGGGAGGAGACAAGTCAAAGAGTTTTGAAAATGGTCAATTCAATCACTTGAGAGCCCAAAATCCAACCCAAAACCGAAACACAAATTTCAACCAAAACCCCCAAAGAAATTTCAACAACAACAACCCAAGACCCAACAACTCAAATTTTCCAAATAATTCTCAATCCCAAAGACAACCAAACCAAAACCCAAATCAAGGGAATTCTTCTTCTCAAGGGAACTTGAGTGACATCTTGCAAACACTTCTTGCCAATCAAGAGAAGGATAGGGAGGAGGCAAGGAGGGATAGAGAGGAAGCAAGGAAGGATAGGGAGGCTAACAACCTTAGGGTGAACAACTTGGAAACCCAACTATCCCAAATGGCCTCAAATTTGTCAAAATCCCAAGCCTCAAGCTCCACAAGATTCCCATCTCAAACCATTCCCCCACCAAGGGAAAATGCTAGTGCCATGACATTGAGGGGAGGCAAAGAGTTGGAAGTACACCCCCTTGGCAAAGGAAAGGAAAAGATGAAGAATATTGAGATGGAAACCATTGAGATTGAAGACCAAGGAGAATTGGTGGTTGGTCAAGAAGAGATATTGAGAAATGAAAAAGGGGCATCCAAAAGCATGGACCCAAAGGGAGAAAATTCAAGGAAGAGCAAGGACACTATTGAAGATGATGAAGTGGAGGAGTACATACCGGAAGTCCCATTTCCTAGTGCTTTGATATGCACAAGGAAATATGCCAAGGAGAATGACTTATATGAGACTTTCCGGAAATGTGAGGTTAACATTCCTCTCCTTAACTTGTTGAATAGTGTCCCTAGGTATGCAAAGTTTTTGAAAGAACTTTGCACACCTAGGAGAAATCCAAAGAAGGGAACCCATAAGGTTAGGGTGAGTGAACATGTGTCGGCCATTTTCAAACAAAATTTACCAAAGAAATGTGGAGACCCGGGCATGTTCACTATTCCTTGCACTATTGGGGGAAAGAGTTTTAAACGTGCCATGCTAGACTTAGGGGCTTCTATAAATGTCATGCCTCTATCTATTTATGAGACCCTAGGTTTAGGACCTTTGTCTAAAACCGGGGTAGTCATTCAACTTGCCGATAGGTCTAGTGTTTACCCCAAGGGCATGGTCGAGGATGTACTAGTGGAAGTCGATAATCTTGTCTTTCCGGCGGATTTCTACGTCTTAGATATGGAATCTAGCTCTAGTGCCACCCCTCTCCTTCTTGGTAGGCCGTTTATGAAAACTTCAAATACCAAGATCGATGTTTCAAACGGGTGCTTGACTATGGAATTTGAAGGAAAAAGGTTAACTTACAATATATATGACTCCATGAGCCACCCGAGTGACCATCAATCTTGTTTCTTCTTGGATATCTTTGAGCCATTAGTGAATCAAATGTATAAACTTTGTGATAGAGACCCACTCGAGGTAGCTTTAACTAACCCCATGGAAGAGGAAGGTTTGCGCTTGTTGTTGGCTTTTGATGTGCAGGAATGTCTTGAAGAATTGGAGAAGGAAGAGCCAATAGAAACATATGAGGAGATCAACGTCATAGAGATGCTGAAAACAGGGCAAGGCAGTGCTCGACGCAGCCTGCGTCACACGACGCAGCCTGCGTCACTGACGCAGCCTGCGTCCTGCACTGGCAAACCTATCCGAGTTGTTTGCTTTGAGTATTCCACTCCACAAGCCCCTCCCTTCCATTATCCAACCTCCTAAGGTCTAGTTGAAGACCCTCCCAAGCCATTTAAAGTACATCTTTCTAGGGGACAAGAACACCCTACCACTTATCATTTCAAGCACACTCACCGAGGACCAAGAAGGCAAATTGGTATCACTACTTGAAAAGCATAAGGAAACATTTGGGTGGAGCATAGCGGACCTAAAAGGGATAAGCCCGGTGACTTGCATGCACAAGATACGACTTGAAGTGGATGCCAAACCGGTCCGACAACCCCAAAGGAGGCTCAATCCACCCATGGCGGAGGTAGTGCAAGAAGAGGTAATTAAGCTATTGCAAATGGGTATCATTTTCCCTATTTCCGACTCTCGTTGGGTTAGCCCAACTCAAGTCGTACCCAAAAAGGGAGGAGTGACGGTAGTCAAGAATGCACAAGGAGACTTGGTCTCCACCCGACCCCAAACCGGTTGGAGAGTGTGTATTGACTACCGCCGCTTGAATGCGGTAACATTGAAAGACCATTTCCCGCTACCATTTATTGATCAAATGTTAGAAAGATTAGCGGGGAAAGCTTTCTATTGTTTCCTTGACGGTTACTCGGGGTATTTTCAAATCCCAATTGCACCCGAGGACCAAGTCAAGACCACATTCACTTGCCCATTTGGTACATTTGCCTATCGTCGTATGCCCTTTGGTTTGTGCAATGCTCCGGGAACTTTTCAACGGTGCATGTTGAGTATTTTCTCCGACTATGTAGAACGAATCATAGAAGTATTCATGGACGATTTCACCGTCCATGGGGACTCCTATGATGCATGTCTAAAACACCTTGCTCTTGTCTTAGAGCGATGCCAAGAGTCTCATCTCATTTTAAACTCCGAAAAATGTCATTTCATGGTGACTAGTGGCATCGTTTTAGGACATGTAGTGTCGGAAAGGGGGGTTGAGGTGGATAAGGCTAAGGTTGACATCATAAAAACTTTACCTTATCCCTCTAACACCCGAGACATTAGGTCTTTTCTAGGACATGCCGGTTTCTACCGGAGATTTATTAAGGATTTTTCCAAGATTGCTAACCCTTTATGCAAGCTTTTGCACAAAGAAGCGGAATTTGTTTTTGATGACAAATGTAGGAAAGCATTTCAATGACTTGAAGGAGAGATTGGTCACCGCACCAATTATTCAAGCACCACGATGGGATCTTCCATTTGAGATCATGACCGATGCAAGTGACTATGCATTGGGAGTGGTTTTGGGTCAAAAGAGTGACAAGGGACCCCATGTGATCCAATATGCTTCTACCCTCTTGAATGATGCTCAAAAGAACTATTCCACGACGGAGAAGGAATTCCTTGGTGTGATTTATGCTCTAGAAAAATTCCGATCTTATCTCTTGGGCACAAAGGTGATCATCTACACCGATCATGCCGCCATTAGATACCTTGTGGCAAAGAGGATGCAAAGCCAAGGTTGTTGAGATGGATTCTTCTTCTAAGTGAGTTTGATGTGGAAATAAAAGACAAGAAAGGGTGAAGAATGTGGTGGCGGATCATTTGAGCCGGCTTAACCATGAAGGAAGACCATCATGCCCTCTTGAGGAGGTTGAAGGAGGTCTCCCTCATGAGTCACTTTATGCTATACAATTGGAAGAGCCATGGTATGCTACCATGGTCAACTATTTGGTGACAAAGCGGCTTCCAAGCCATTTCTCTTCTCATCAAAAGAGCAAGGTCAAGTCCGATGCCAAATACTATACTTGGGATGATCCTTACTTGTGGAAATTTTGCCAAGATCAACTTGTGAGAAGATGTGTGCCCGAGAGTGAAATTCCTTCCATCCTACATCATTGTCATGACTATGCTTGTGGAGGGCATTTTGGGCCACAAAGAACCGCTAGAAAAGTGCTTGAATGCGGTTTCTTTTGGCCAAGTCTTTTCAAAGATGCCCACAAATTTGTAAAAACTTGTGACCGATGTCAAAGGGTGGGGAATTTGACAAAGAGGAATGAGATGCCACAACAACCTCTTCTTTATTGTGAGATCTTTGATGTGTGGGGAATTGATTTTATGGGCCCTTTTCCAAATTCCGGTGGTTATCTATACATCCTCTTGGCGGTGGACTATGTTTCAAAATGGGTCGAAGCCATTCCTACCCGCACCGATGATGCCAAGGTAGTAGCCATTTTCATTCAAGAGAACATATTCTCTCGGTTTGGCTTTCCAAGGGCTATCATTAGTGATAGGGGGACCCATTTTTGCAACAAAGTGATTGGAGGCCTTCTCAAACGATATGGGGTGAATCATAAAATTTCCACGGCCTACCACCCACAAACAAACGGGCAAGCCGAACTCTCAAACCGTGAAATTAAAGGAATACTTGAAAAAAACGGTGAATCCGGATAGAAAGGATTGGAGTAAGAGGCTAGTTGATGCATTGTGGGCATATAGGACCGCTTTCAAGACCCCCATTGGCATGTCCCCATTCCGCCTCATCTATGGCAAGGTTTGCCACCTCCCCGTAGAGGTTGAGCACAAAGCCTATTGGGCTATCAAATCTTTCAATCACAACCAAGATGAGAGCGGTATGCACCGGAAGCTTCAATTACAAGAACTTGAAGAAATTCGCCAAGATGCTTATGAAAACTCTTCCATCTACAAAGAGAAAACAAGAAGATGGCATGATGGGATGATAAACCGTAGAGTTTTCAAGGAAGGTGATAAAGTTCTTGTGTTCCAAAACCGGTTTAAGCTCTTTCCGGGCAAGTTGAGGTCAAGATGGTTTGGACCTTACACCGTCAAGAAAGTGTTTACCCATGGGGCAATTGAAGTGGAGGGGCCCGGGGATGGAAAGCTCCTCAAAGTGAATGGCCACCGTCTCAAGCACTACTTCCAAGGATGTACCCGGGAGGGGGAAGAAGAGGTCTTGCTTGAAGACCCCATTTATCAAAGTTGAAAAGCTTGAAATAGCTAAGTCGAGCCATCGACTCTAAATAAACGGCAAAACATGTACATACTCTATCCTTGTGAATATTTCTTTGAAGTTTCTTTGTTAAATCTTAGCATTTAAGTTGTTTTAAGTTAGTTACACATTGCATCAAACAAATTTTTTGAAGTTACTAACGGTTTTGTGAAGTTTTGCGAGTTTTTGGCCGCCTCGGGATGCGTGCCACGGATAAAAAGTTCGAGAATCGATGGAATTTAGATATTGGAGGTTATTATGGACCATTGAAGTGAATTTGCAAGTAGGGAGGTGTTTGGATCACTTAGCAAAAGTTTTGCTAAGTGAAAAAGGAAGAACCATCCGGCAGTGAAGGACGCAGCCTGCGTCGTAGGACGCAGCCTGCGTCGTAGGACGCAGCCTGCGTCGAGCGCAGATTTCGTTTTATGCTTTAGCCTTTGCCCGTGTTCTTCATAAAACAAAAACCCCAACACCCTTCTTTGTTTTTCACGACAAACACACTCAAACAACCCCCAATCCCTCAAAAATCCATCTTTCTCACTCAAATCTTCCAAAACCTTCATCAAAATCAATCCCAATCTTCATCCTAATCACTATTCTACACTCAATAACCCCAAAATCAGTCTCACTCACCCTAAAACTCAGAAAATCCGTCTTAAACAACCCTAATTTTTTTCCCTAAAATTCGTTTTTCGGGTCTTTTGCTGGGTTTTTAAGGCTAATTGTCGGATTCCTACCTACTTCTAATCATCAAGGCACTTGAATCTTGTGGAAAAACAAAGGTATAACTTCATACTCGACTTTTTCATCAATCTTCAAGTTTTTGCTCGAATTAGGCTAGTTTTAGTCTTAGGTTGAGTTCCCCTTTCCCCTTGCTTGATTGTGTAGTTAGGATTGGATAAAGTTTTCTGAGTAAGGCAAAGAAATTCAACAAACACTAGCTTTTTGAGGTGTAGAAATTGTTGCACACCAAGTGTTTGTTGAAGTGCTTGAGCGAAAAACCTTTCGAGTGATTGCTTGTTATTGTTGTAGTGTGTTGTTTGTTACATCTTTGCAGAAATGGCACCAAAAATCTCTCAATTGTTTGGCAAGGGAAAAAATAAGAGGGCCGCGGTGAGTGAGCCCGACACCGAGGTTGAAACGGTGTTCATGGGTTATGAGAGGATGCAAGCTCAACATAAGAAAATTTGGGATCAAATATCCACTCACCCTCTTGTAGCAACCAAATTCTTTTGCCCAACCACCCTCCATGCCTTAGGCATGTTCAATCTGACAAGGGACATGCTAGCTAAAGTAGGGCTAGAGGCTTATCTCGAGCCAAACTCCTGGGATTACACCTATAGGAGTTTTGCATACGAGTTTCTAGCCACCTTGTCGGAATTGGATGTGCCCGAAGGTGAGGAGAAAGCCTACCGCTTCCGATTGAATCAAACTTGGCATAATGCCACAACTTCCGAAATCCGTCAAATCCTAAAAATTACCAAGCAACCCGTAGACATTAGGTGCCCAAGGGGCAAAATGCACCAAATGTGGGGAAACATTGCCGATGACCATGGCCCGTCTAAGGATGCCAAACTGTCAGCCATCACCCACCCCGTACTCCGCCTAATTACTAGGTTCCTTACCACCATTTTCAACTCCGCGGGAGAACCCACCAAAGTGCCGGAGAAGATCCGGCTTTGTTTGTGGACTATGCTTCCGGAGGGGGTAGGGATCCCGGATTGGGCCGATTTCTTTTTGAGAGCTTGCATCAAGCATAGGCAAAAATCGGCAAGGGCAAGCATCCATTGTGGGGGGGGTGATTTCTTTCTTGGTAAGGCATTATGAGGGGGGCATTCCTAATGGTCAAGCGGTGAACATATGTAGGGGTTTGACGAGGTACAACCATCTTGGGCTAGAAGAAGTTCACATGTTTAAGGCTAGCAAGGAGCAACCCTTAAAAGGGTTTTGGTTGGGAAGTGACGGGCTAAGCTACATGAAGTTGCCTAGACCTCAAAACAATCCTTTACCTAGAGGACCCGCGGCGTGGGATTTTGTTTGTCCTAGGGAGGAGAGTTTGGGGGTAAGTAGTGCGGAGGAGGACGAGGAGGTAGAAGAAGTGCCTTTGAGGCAAAGGAGGGTAAGGAGAGAAGGTGGTGGGGGAAGTGAGCATTTGAGAGAGGAGATTGAGATACTTGCAATTGAGCAAGGCCCTTCCCACACCACCAATTTTGAACAACAACAACAACAACAACAACAACAACAACAACCACCATTTCATTTCCAATCACCTTTCCCAAGCCACCATAATACCGACACCCCCATGTTTGATGCGGAGGGTCGTTCTAGCACACCCGTGGAGCCATGGCAACAACAAATGGCTAACTATTTTGCTAGCACCAACGACGTCTTGGCACACATTAGTGGGAGGGTAGATGCCTCAAACACTTGGCAACAATTACAAGGAGGTAGGCTTGAGAGTTTGGATGATTGGCATAATGTTGTGGAGGAGAGGGAGAGATTGAGAGGGGAAGCCGAGAGGGCTCAAAATGAGGAATGGAAGAGGATGCTAGACGGGCAAGAGGAAGCCCGCCTTTGGAGAGAACAACAAGACCAAAGGTGGAAAGAGCAAAATGATATGTGGGCCACCCAAAATGCTTGGAGAGAGCAAGCTACGAACCACTTTAGCGCTCAAAATGAGCGCCACCACACCTATCTTCAAGACTCCTATGAAGATGCGGTGGCGCAAGAGGACGTTTATGGATTGGCTAGCTCTCTCTTTGGGATGTCCATGCAACAAAACCCGGGCTACCCTTTTCCTTACACCCAAGCAACCCTTGATGAAGGCATGGAGCAAAGAAGACGGATTAGAGAAGCAAGGGATAGGAGGAGAAACCGAGGAGGTGCCTCGGGATCTTCTCCTTTCGGAAATTGATGAGGTAACATTTTTTCTTCTCCTCCACAATGAGGACATTGTGTATTCTAAGTGTGGGGGAGAAGATTGTACATAGTTAGTTTGTTTTTGATGCATTGTAAAATTTTTTTTTATTATGTCTTTATTTTGAAGAGAAAAAAAAAAAAAAAAAAAAGAGAAAAAGAAAAGAAAAGAAAAAAAAAAATGAAAATCCCGGCTAGGAGAAAACCCACAAGGGTGGGCACCTAGGCAAGATTGGGAAGGTGGCCGAGGACGGAATGAAAACCCGAAAGGGCATTCCGGGCAAAATGAAGAATCGAGTTGCGAGCCACCAATGAGAGGAAAGGAAAAGCTAAGGTGAAAACCCGAAAGGGCACCTTAGGCAAAATGAGGGATTTTCAAGAAAAAAAAATGAAAAATGAAAAAATGAAAAAAATTGAGCATGATTCTTCCTATGATGAGAATTTTTGGAGGAATAAGAAGGGAGTGATAAGGAGGAAAATTGGAAGGAGGCTAGTTTAGGACCCTTTTATTTTTTATTTTTTATTTTTTTTGAGTCACAAAACTTTGTTCCAAATTGGTGGATTTATGTTGGTGGTCGCTTGGTTGTGCAAATTGTGAAGTTTGGGGCCAACCAAGTAACCATGATTTGCATTAGTGGAGTAATAAGGGGGTGATATAAGGAGTGGATTTGTGTGAAGATTGTTGAGAAAGACCATCTCGCTATGCCTTGGGATAAGGCAAAGATGGTCATACTATCTTTTTTGGGAGCTATAAGTAGGGAGGAGTTGATTTGAGTCGGAGTAGGTGGCATGTCGTGTCTTTAGTCTTGAGGGATGATATAAGGAGGGGGAGTGAGAGAAGAGTGTCACAAGAATTGAGTCTTTTTGTTTTGTTTTTGTCATAGGTGGATTGTTTAAGAGGGAGTATAAGAAGGTTGTAGTGAGGGAAGAGAGGTCAATGCCTTCACACACACTTTGTTGGGCTCGTGTCGTTCATGCTAATCTCGAGTTTTACTCGGGACGAGTAAAAGTCCAAGTGTGGGGGTGTTTGACAACGTCAAATAATGTCGTGTCTAGTAGTAACTTTTAGAGTCTTTCGTTCTACTTTTTACGGGTCATTAGCTTTGTTTTACGTTAATTTTAGTTTTTGTAATAGTGTTAGTATTTAGTATTTTAAGTCAAATTTAAGAGTCAAATCCCGAAAGTCAATAAAAGTCAAACCCGAAAACCCGAGACCCAAAAACCCGGAACTTGAAGTGGGCTAGCAAGGAATCATCAAGGTTTGAAGACCAAGCCAAATGGGTCAATGGAAGTCAAGGCGGGGTCAAATAATCATGGGGTCAACGAAAGTCAAGAAGAAAATCAAGGCAAAAATCTGGCAGTGCTCGACGCAGCCTGCGTCGTAGGACGCAGCCTGCGTCGACGCAGCCTGCGTCGTAGGACGCAGCCTGCGTCATCTCTCAGCACGGGTTTTCTTCCTTTTCTCGTCTTGTCTTTTGGAAGCCCATCTTTCAAGGCCCCTAGGTTTGCGGACCAAGGGTATAAAAGAAGATTTCTGAAGAGAGGCAAGGGCATGAAGCATTCACCATACAACATCATATTTTCCTTAGCATTTCTCTCTTTTTGTTCTTCAAGTTTAGCTTTTGTAATGGGTTTTTCCTTAGAAATTGGTTGTATTATGAAGACTATGGGTAGCTAATCTCCTTTTGCTTAGTGTAATTTGAACAAGTTCTTCCCTTTTAGCATTGTAAGACTTTTTAATCCTTCCTTCTCTATTTAATTTCATCTTCCTTTGTTTGATTTTCATTATTGAATGAATTGTTGTTAAGACCAACCATCTTAGTAATTGTTTGTTTGATTAAATTGCATTGTCTTGATGAATTTGGTTGATTTGTCTTGATATTTGTTGATGCAACTTGAAAGATTGTAACTTTGGTTTAAAAGTTAGAATCTTTTGAGTGGAATTTGGGTTATTATGTATTTAGAACATGGTTTAATGTTTTAGTTCATAAATCTAGCATGCTTCTTTGGTTTGTGCTTAAAGCTTGCATCTTTATTTATGCTTATGGTTTAATAAGTATGGGTTTAGTTGTATTGAGTCATTTATGGATGGTTTAATTCATGGTGGCTAATTCTTTGAAGTTTGCAATAGATAAATAGAGAAGGGAGGAAAGGAGGGATCTTTACTTTGTTAATTGTGGGGGAACTTGGGATAATTGCACTAAGTTGTTTTTCCTTATTTGAATCCTTGATTATTTAGTTGTTATTGGTGATTCTAGGATTGATAATCTTTTCTCATGAAAAACTTTCTCCCTATTTGTTATCTACATGTTTACCATTGTGAATATCATAGTTTGTAAGTAATTCTAGTCTTTGTTTCAATTAGTGTTTAATTTGTGGTTAGATTTATTAATTTGTTTAATCGGTTTTTAGCAAGAGTCTAGATTAGATTATTAGCATTCACCGCCTTCTCTTGGGTTCGATCCTTGTCTTACCCTTACTACCCTTTACTTAGGATAGTTTGAGTATAGGTTTGGTTTTATAAATTGTTATTTGGCTGCAACTTTCAAATTTCCTTGTTGTTGTTTGCATCAAATATACAAGCCTTAATTTATTAATCCAATAATCGTTCTTCCATGCCCTTTTAGTCCACAAACAAAATCTCACAAAACAGCCATCAACCTTCCATTTTGCTAGGAAATTCAATGATATTTACACAAGTTGAAACTCTGATTCTAAACAGCCCCTTAGGTTGTTTGTGTCAACTTTGAATCCTCCAAAACATAAGAAACCCCCACTATTAAGTTAAAAATTGGTAATCAGAGCTAGGATTAACATAAGTTCCATCTTGTGTTAGTCTTGGTGTTGCTTTTATCGAACTCTAAAACCTGTTTTTCTGAGTTGATGTTATTCTATTTTTTCATGGCTAAACCAGTAGCCAAAGTTGTTGTCCCTTATGTTCCATGTCCTAAGTTGAATCCCCATGAACTTGGCTCTCTTACCAAGTCCTTGGTAGCTGCTATGAAGAATCTAAAAGCTCTAAAAGGAGGACATGAAGATGATGTGCCTACAAAGAAAGTTATCAGCAATGTTGGAGTCCCTAGAGGAAGAAGGCAACCAGAATTGTGCCTAGAAATGTAAACAAGCTTAGAGAGAAAGTTAAATCTTATACTACCCAAGACTCTTCCTTTGTCATTCCCAAATTGAAGTCTTCACTTCGAGATTCTCATATAAAGAACAAGGAGGATGGTGAAAGAAAATCCATGGAGAGTTTGGAGATGCTTGTATAAAAAACGAATGAAAAAATGAAGGAGTATTTGTACTCCCATGAGCCTAAGTCAATGGAGGATCATTCTTATGATGAAGGAAGACACAGGTAGCATCGATATGGTTCTAGTCCAAGGTGGAAAAGAGGAAGAGGTTGCTGTTGTACATAATATCTTTTCAAGCACATACATGAGTCCATTGGAGGTGTACATTTCTCATAGGTTACATCACCCTTTATGCTTAAGATTGGGGCAGTTCTTGGGTGTTTCACATGGTAAAATTCAGTGGGGTACAAGAAAGGGTGAAGCAAGAGGAAGTATTTATTCTATTTTACGCACAAAGGCTCAAAATCTGACCTCTAGCATCAACTATTGTTCTTGCTTCATAACTGGCTGCTTGGGAGGTATAAGATGTGTTCTTTAAACTCCACACTTTCATTTTTATATGCTATTAAGGATTCAAATCAACCTAGTGCATTTGGGTGAAAATTCGTATATGTTAAGAAGGAAATGGAACAATTTATACCTTGCTGTATAATTCTGAAATTGCTGTGTTTTGAGGGTGATTTTGTGCAATTACATCATGAGAGCTTGTTACAATTATTTTAGATATCAAGAACATGTTACCTACTTGGTAGTGAAGGAGATTTAGGCATCTTGGTCATGTTTAAGTTGAGGCAAATGCATAAGCACAAGAGCAGCCCCATCGTTGCATTACTATGCTTTACTCGTTGTGCCAATTCACTTTTCGAATTCAAGTTGTGTATGCTTGCTGCTCCTATTCGTTTCATGCCAAGGAATTTTATTTTGCTCTTTGATCCTAGAGTATTCAATAACACTTGTTACTCCAAGATACATATTTCTTTTCCTCTTATCAAACAGAATTCGAGGTCAAATTCTTTTGAACATGAGGTGGTTGTAGCAGGAGCTAGGGGTAAGGGTCCTTCATTTTATATGCCAAAAGAACATTCCATGAGACTATGCAAAGAAATGAAAAAATTGTGTGCAATACAAGAGGAAAATGAACCAAATTCAGGACAAACAAGCCAAGCATTCAAGTTCAGGAAAAAAGAACTGATCCTAGAGAATCAACAGAATTTGGCCAATTTCAAACACTCATATCTTGAGTTCGACATAGTGAAAATTTTTGTTCTACACATGAATCAATTCTTAAAGAAGTCATCTTTTATATGACTTTGGAATCAAAAAGTTTCAACAAGAAGAATTTTAACATGAAAGCTTCAAAGACTGTCACGAAGGAATGTTGTTCAGTTTTTCAGAAATGACCTGGCAGCATTTAAACTTGAATAACTCAAGATTTACTGGATGTTTAAGGTTGATTATTTTTGGAGGTGAAAGCTAACCTCATTAGCTTTCATTTGGTATATGTTGGTTACTTTTAACCAACCTTAGCTGAGAGCTATGAGTTTTCAAAGTCACTGCTGTTGCAGAGGAAGAATGCCGAACATTCAGAATTGACCTGTTGTCACTCATACTCAAATATCTGGAGTTCTAGGCCATTTCTGTGGTTGATTCTTTTTGTATATTAACGCTAACATCCTTAGCTTTAATTTGAGTCAATATGGGCATTTTTTTAAACCCGAGTTAAGAGATATGATTGTTTGAAGATCCTTCTGCTACACAAGAACACTAATGAGGATTCACTTATGACCTGTACTTACTCAAAGGCTTATACCTGACGTTTTAGAAACTGTTTTTGAATGATTCCAATTTTAGGAACAGCTAACTCATCTAGATTCATTTTGGCTACTTATGGGCCTTCTAATTCTTAATGAGCATGAAGTTATGCTATCTCCAAGAGGGTGCTGTTTTGCTGGAAATCATGAAATGATCCGTCATCACTAAAATCTGAATAACTCAAAATTGGATAGATATTTTTGGTTGATTCTTTTTGGAGGTGAAATCTAACTTCATTATATTTCATTTGAGTCATCATGGGAATTTTTACTCAACTTTATGTACAAAATACGATTTTTTTAAATTCCTTCTACTGCACAGAAAAACTGATGAACATTCAGTTTTTACCTGAACTTACACAAAACTTATAAATGAAGATCGAGGATCTTTTTTTGCATGATTCCAACTGAAGGAGGAATCTAACTCATATAGCTTAGATTTGGATACTCATGGGTCTCTTAATTCTATATGTGTAGAAAATGAGAGCGTCTGTAAGATGCCCCTGAATTCTGAAATGCTATTGCACAATTGTCAGTGACCTGCGAGTACTCAAACCTCTAAATCCACAGTTCCAGACATCATTTGGGTTTGATTCTTTTTTGACATGAAAGCTAACATATATAGCTTTAAAATGAGATATCATGGGCATTGTAAATCATCCTAATAAAGAGTTATCAATGCTGCAAGTTATGCAAGGTTCCTGAATGTTGTGCATAAGGTCTGTTTTGCATTTGTATGCAACAAGGGCCTTCTTGTCCATTTTACTTAGCTTGAATGGCACGTCTAAGGATATACATTGGTCCCCAAATGATCCTAAGCATGTGATCATCATATGCCAGCAAAAGAAGACCTTTTTAGATAAGGAAAAACATATTAGTTTTGAAGAAACACAATGAAAGTGACAGCTTGTCCTATTCTTATCCTTGTCTCCTCTTTTCTGTTCTCTGCTGTAAGGAGTAGTGTAACACCCGGAAATGTACCCTATTTTTCTAGTGAAAATATTTTACGGATACTTTTCAGCAAATTTAAGTTTTAATATAGAATTTTATGTTCCGAGTCGAATTTATAATTTCCGAGTTCGTATTTGGAATTTCCGCGAGATTCCATGAAAATCCCGTCTTAAGGCGAGTTTGACTTTTGTTGACTTTTTCCTTATACATATCATACTACCACTTATCCTATTTTTCATTCACACAAACACAAAACACTTACTTCTTCCTTAAGCAAACCAAAACCCTTGCCTCCCTCTTTGTTTCAATCTTAGAATTCTCATAGCTCATTCGTTCTTTGCTTGAAATTCACGTAAGTTCGTCTCATTCTTCCCCTCTTACCTTCCTCTATCCGTATTGGTAATAAAATTACCGTCTTTCTCGCTTTTTAAATTATCCGTCTTTCTCAAGGTGAATGATATTCATCTTTTATTATCTAATTGTATGTAGGTGGAGACTAGGAAGGTTTAGAATCGATTAAAGACGCGTAAAGGTAACGGTGAAGGGTTACTCGGTATCATTTACGTGTTTTATATGATTTCTATGTTAGAATTCGTATTTATAATATGATTAGTAAGCTTAGGAATTGAGTTATTGATGATGATTGTTGTTAGTTGATGATTGTTGATGTTGATTATTGATTGTTGATAGTTGATAGAAGTTAAATATGAGAATTGAAAATGATTGAACTTGTGTATGTTGTTCTCGGGTAGGATGTTGTCCTGGCCGAAGGACCGGCTGCCGGTTCAGTGGCCGGCTGGGAATTCACTGCACCGACCCTTTTTCGTAGAATGATCATATCTCCTTCGTTACTTGCTTGTTTTGGGCTT
Organism: Heliosperma pusillum; assembly: GCA_022085475.1. NCBI lineage: Eukaryota > Viridiplantae > Streptophyta > Magnoliopsida > Caryophyllales > Caryophyllaceae > Heliosperma > Heliosperma pusillum. The sequence goes on along the minus strand of JAIUZE010032623.1, from coordinate 31,183 downwards.
GTTACCTATCGTTGGAACCGTAATAGGATAAGCTATCACCTTGACTTGGAATTTCTGCATTTGCATATCTAGAACTCTAGTTATGACCGTTTGAAGTGGACCCTTGTTTTAGTTAGTTTCCAAACTTGCTTTTTTGTGTGTAGTTGTGCTCCGAGCCGGGGTATCGGCCGCCGGTCACTATACCGGCGTGGAACACGGCTGTGTTTTCTTCTTGAAATTTCTAAAACTCGTAATTTATAATAGTTTGCATGGTTCGTTTATCGTATAATTTTACGTAGTGGGATTCCTGCCTGGGTGTAGGGTAGGTGGTAAGCTCCATGTTCTTGCTGTGACATTGTTCTGGCTGGTTGGAGGTTCAACTCCTGTTGCAAATTCTCCTTTCGGAAAAGGATTTGCCCTCAAATCCTCACTAGTGTCATCATCAGATTCTCCATAATATGGGCTTAGATCACCAACATTGAATGTACCATACACTCCATACTCTCCTGGGAGGTCAATCTTGTAAGCATTAGAACCCAACTTCTCAATGACCTCAAAGGGACCCTCTGCTCTTGGACTCAGCTTGTTCTTCCTCTTGTCAGGAAACCTCTCCTTCCTTAGGTGCAACCACACTAGATCCCCTGCCTTGAACTCTCTGGATTTCTTTGGACCTCTTGCTCTGGACTTATACATTTCATTGGACTTTTCAATTTGTTGTTTCACCTTGGCATGTATCTGCATCATCTGCTCCACTCTGGTCTTTGCATCATAGGGCACCACCTTCCTTGCTACTGGTACAAGGTCTGTGGGCATCAAGGGGTTAGTGCCATAAACAACTTCAAAGGGGCTTTTACCTGTGCTGGTAGAGGGGGCTCTGTTGAATGCAAATTCTGCTTGAGCCAGCTTTAGATCCCAATCCTTCAAGGACTTGGAGATGATACATCTGAGGATCCTGCCCAATGTCTTGTTTGTTACCTCTGTCTGTCCGTCAGTTTGAGGGTGGTGAGAGGTGCTGAATAGGAGCCTTGTCCCTAGCAGCTTCCGAAGTGTCCTCCAGAAGTGACTCATGAACTTAGAGTCCCTGTCAGATACTATGGTCCTTGGTACCCCATGGAGTTTGACAATCTCCTTGAAGTATAGGTCTGCAACCCCCATGGCATCCTCAGTCTTCTTGCAGGCAACAAAATGTGCCATTTTGCTAAATCTGTCCACAACCACCATGACTGAGTCCTTGCCCCTCTGTGTCCTAGGAAGAGTTACAATGAAATCCATGCTAACATCCTCCCAAGGCTTATCTAGAACTGGTAAGGGGGTGTAGGCTCCAGCCTGAAAGAAAGACTTGGACTTCTGGCAAGCACTGCACCTCCTTATCACATCCTGAACGTCTCCCAACATCTTTGGCCAATAAAATTGTTCCTGCAGCATGTCATAAGTTTTCTGGATTCCAAAGTGACCAGCTAGGCCATTTGAATGTACCTCCTTCACTAGCAACCCCCTGTAAGGACCCCTTGGTACACACAGCTTGTTCCCTAGGAACAAGAACCCTTCCTGCTCCCAGTATCTACTCCCACTCTTAGGATTGCCTTCCATCCTTGCCACCCAGTCCTCCTTAAAGTCAGAATCCTCCCTGTACAACTCCTTCATGTGCTCAAACCCAAGTACCCTTTGTTCCATAAAAGTCAGCATCATAGTTCTCCTTGATAAGGCATCTGCCACCACATTATTCTTGCCTTCAATGTACTTGCTGGAGAATGAGAAGGACTGCAAGAATTCCACCCACTTAGCATGCCTAGTATTCAACTTGTGCTGCCCATTGATGTACTTGAGTGCCTGATGATCAGAGTGCAACACAAAAGGCTTGGGCTTTAGATAATGACCCCAATGGTACAAAGCCCTGACTATTGCATAGAACTCTTTGTCATATGTGGAATAGTTGAGCTTAGCACCACTCAACTTCTCACTAAAGTAGGCCACAGGCTTTTGTTCTTGTGTCAAGACAGCACCAATGCCTATACCACTAGCATCACACTCCACCTCAAATAACTTGCTGAAATCAGGGAGAACAAGGACAGGAGACTCACACAAGAGGTCCTTGATGATGTTAAAAGACCTCTCAGCCTTGTCATTCCACCTGAATTCTCCTTTTCTCATACACTCAGTCAAGGGAGCCATGATGGAGCTGAACCCCTTAATGAACCTTCTGTAGAAAGAGGCCAGCCCATGGAAACTCCTCACCTCAGTTATAGTCTTAGGGACCTGCCACTCCCTAATTGCTTTCACCTTGTCTTGATCAACAGCAACCCCTTCCTTGGATATGATAAGTTCTAGGAATTGAACCTCTTCCTGCATAAAAGTACATTTCTCCATCTTGCCAAATAGCTTATGCTTCCTCAATACATCAAACAACAATTTCAAGTGCTGGAGGTGTTCTTCTGCTGAAGGACTGTATACCAAGATATCATCAAAATACACAACAATGAACTTCCCTAGATAGGGCCTCAGTACCTCAGTCATCAACCTCATAAAGGTGCTTGGGGCATTAGACAACCCAAAGGGCATTACCAGCCACTCATACAACCCATGCTTGGTTTTAAAGGCTGTCTTCCACTCATCCCCAGCCCTGATCCTCACCTGGTGGTACCCTTGTCTTAAATCAATCTTGTAGAAGACCTGAGCTCCACTCAGCTCATCTAAGATATCATTCAACCTTGGTATGGGGAACCTGTATTTGATGGTGATATTGTTGATAGCCCTACTGTCTATGCACATCCTCCAAGACCCATCCTTCTTGGGCACTAGCAAGGCAGGAACTGCACATGGACTGAGGGACTCCCTCACAAAGCCCTTGCTGAGTAGGTCACTAACTTGAGCCTGTAGCTCCTGAGTGGTCTTTGGATCACTTCTGTAGGCAGGCTTGTTGGGCAGCATTGCTCCAGGAATGAGATCAATATGGTGTTCTATCCCCCTAAGTGGGGGCAGCCCACTAGGCAGTTCAGCAGGAAACACATCTCCATAGGCTTTCAGTACCTGCTGGACCTCAGATGGGATGCTTTCTTGAGGGAGCAGAACTTCTTTTGTCAGGAGGATGAACACAGGCTCATCACCCATGAGCTCTTGAACAACCTCAGCTTCACTCAACAACAGAACCTCCTTGGACACATCATTGACAGGAGTTATGTTCCCCTTAACATTTGGGGGCAAAGGAGCCAAGATGATCTTCTTGTTACCAAACTTGAAGGCATAAGTATTGTCTCTCCCATGGTGTATAGAGTCTCTATCAAATTCCCATGGCCTGCCTAACAAGAGGTGGCAAGCATCCATAGGAAGAACATCACACAAGGCTTCATCAGTATAGCCCTTGCCAATAGAGAAAGGCACAACACATTGCCTATCAACCCTCACTTCCACTCCTTTGTTCAGCCATCTCTGTTTGTAAGGGTGGGGGTGTTCTTGTGTGGTTAGGGACAACTTATCCACCAGAGTTGTGGAGGCTACATTGGTACAACTTCCCCCGTCAATTATCATGTTACAAACCCTTCCCTTTATGGTACACCTAGTTCTGAATATCTGCTGCCTCTGATCATCCTCCAAGGGTTGAGGTTGGGTGTGCATAACCCTCCAAGTCACTAGACTCAAGCCTGCATCAAGCTCAATCATCTCCTCACTAGGTTCTTCCTCAGGTTCCTCCAGACTCTCCTCACACACAAGGATCTCTTCATCACCCCACTCCACAATCTCCATGTTGCTCAAAGCCCTTTTAGAGGGACAATCCTTGGCAAAATGCCCAAAGCCTTGGCATTTAAAGCATTTCCTGAGGGATACTGTCCTCCTCAGGTCTGTCTCAGGGGCCTTTCCCTTGTCTACTACAGGAGGTTTAGCAGGGACCAAGGGTTCTCCTATCCTGACTCCAGTGTAAGGTTTAAAAGAGGGTCTAGCTGGGGGTTTGGTAGGGGCTGACTTTCCCTTTCCTAATTTCTCAATCCTCAAGGATAGGCTAACTGCCTCCTCAAAGGAGTACAGGTGCTGTAACTTTACCCTACTAGCTACCCTTTCATCAAGACCTTCCAGAAACCTAGCTATCTTCTGCTCAGGTTTTTCAGTAATCTCACATTGAAGTGTGAGTTGTTCAAAATCCCTCAGGTAGGACTCAACAGACCTACTGTCTTGTTTCAGGTGGGTTAGTTTGATGAACATGTCTTGGGTGTAGTCTTTGGACACAAACTTATCCTTCATTTTCTTTTTAAGCTTATCCCAAGATTTAATAGGGTCTTTACCTTCCCTAGCCCTCTGACTTTTCATGTTTTCATACCATAGAGATGCATATCCTTTTAGTTTCATGATGGCAACTTTAAAAGCCCTCCTATCAGTATAACCTTTAAACTCAAAGACTCTCTCTACTGACCTTAACAAATCTAGGAAATCATCAGGGTTCATGCTACCTAGAAAGTCAGGGATTTCTACCTTTATGTCTTTGTCATTGTGTCTAGGAAGACCCTGCTCTGAGCCCTCTGAATCTGAGCCCTCCTCTTGTTCCACATGCTATCTCCTTCTTCCTGCAGCAGGTGGTACATGTGCTCCTCTTCCACGACCTCTACCTCCTCTTCCACCATTGTTGAGCTGACCATCTAAGTACTCATTGAAGGATGCTGTAATCTCCATGACAGTTCTAGCAAGGCCATTAACTGTGGTTTCAAGCCCTGCTAATCTCTCTTCACTCATGATTGGTTTTTGTATTTTTGAATGTAGTTAGGTGAATGAACTCACAAACCAAAGCTCTGATAACCAATTGAACTGAAACCTCTACAAAAATAGAGCTTTTCAGAGGCTACAAGGGGCCAGGGTGAACACTCCCTCACACGTACACTTACTCACTCAGAAACCTGCACTAGGCCAGGCAGAACAGATAGGACTTTGCACCTTAGCACACAAGCAGAGGTAGCAAAGGTTGTGTTTAAGACTCAAAACACACAAGTAATGATTCTTAGACACTGTAATCTTAGGTCACACACAAGTTCACTAAGAGTTACCACAATACTTAGCTTTGCTAAAGAATTGCAAATGAACAAAGTTCAGGTTTATATTAATTCAAGTCTGATTTCCTTAGGGTTACAAGCAGGCCTTATATAGGCAATTACAAACGATCTCCACCCTTGAAAATAACATAATCTAAGGGCTTTAAGAGCCTTATAATACTGATAAAGAAATGCAAAAAGTCAGCTAATAAGGACGAGCCATGACAGACTGCAACTGACAGAAAACAAAGCTGAAAAGTGCTCTTGTCCCTTGCCTTAAATGGTAATGTTGTTTAATTCCTTAGGGGTTCTTTGTCTGGCTGTTTGTTGCTGTTCTTGGGGGTTGAGAGGGACTGCTAGATACCTTCCCAACGTTCTTATTTAGGTTAAGTTGATCACACAAAAGTAAGGAGTCTTGGACAGATTAAATTGGACTTGTTCCTGCAGACTTCCTCAAATGATCTTCAATGTGGTAGGCTGTTTTAGATGGACTTCCAGAACTTATTTGGAAAACTTGTCCTGGACTTTTATGTTGCTAAGGACCTTAATTAAAGGGGAAAAGAAGTTGGAGCCCTTGGTTGGACTCGTGCTGCATGAGAATTGGCTGGTTACTGGACTTGTTCTGGCTGGTTTTCTGAAGGATGGACCCTGCTCTGGTCAGTCTTGTTGTGGTTGTTCTTGCTAGTATTCCTGCTGGTTCTGGACATAAGGGTGAGTGCTTGGGAGGTAGTAAGCTTGGGGTCTCTGTTGTGGGATTCCTGCCTGGGTGTAGGGTAGGTGGTAAGCTCCATGTTCTTGCTGTGACATTGTTCTGGCTGGTTGGAGGTTCAACTCATGTTCCATTAGATTAGAGTAGTTATATATCAATGGTTAGATAGTTGTTTTATTTCTCTTAGGGTCTTATTTGCTAAACATTGTAATCCATATATAAAGGCTTCATTTACTTTGTAAGAAAGCAGATTATGTTGAATGAAAAAAAGATAAGATGTTTCTCAAGTTTAAATCTTTTCAACTTGTGCTTAGTCTGCAGTTGAGAGTCAGGCCTGATAATATCCTGTGCATAGACTGTGGGTGTTAATCAAAGTCTGTTAGTAAGGCTAGTTTGTTGTGTGGTAGGCTGTGATTGAGCTAATCTTGCTATTGTTAGTTGTCTTTCAAATGTACATGTGCTACACTGTGGTTATTTGTTAGATTGCTTTGCTTATCCATTTCTTTTACTTGTTGCATTTGTCAAACCAAAGAAAATCATCCCACAAAAACAATCCTATTCTCATTGTCTGTTGCTGCAACTTTCAAATTTCCTTGTTGTTGTTTGCATCAAATATACAAGCCTTAATTTATTAATCCATTAATTGTTCTTCCATGCCCTTTTAGTCCACAAACAAAATCTCACAAAACAGCCATCAACCTTCCATTTTGCTAGGAAATTCAATGATATTTACACAAGTTGAAACTCTGATTCTAAACAGCCCCTTAGGTTGTTTGTGTCAACTTTGAATCCCCCAAAACATAAGAAACCCCCACTATTAAGTAAAAAATTGGTAATCAGAGCTAGGATTAACATAAGTTCCATCTAGTGTTAGTCTTGGTGTTGCTTTTATCGAACTCTAAAACCTGTTTTTCTGAGTTGATGTTATTCTATTTTTTCATGGCTAAACCAGTAGCCAAAGTTGTTGTCCCTTATGTACCATGTCCTAATTTGAATCCCCATGAACTTGGCTCTCTTACCAAGTCTTTGGTAGCTGCTATGAAGAATCTAAAAGCTCTAAAAGGAGGACATGAAGACGATGTGCCTACAAAGAAAGTTATCAGCAATGTTGGAGTCCCTAGAGGAAGAAGGCAACCAGAATTGTGCCTAGAAGGTGTAAACAAGATTAGAGAGAAAGTTAAATTGTATACTACCCAAGACTCTTCCTTTGTCATTCCCAAATTGAAGTCTTCACTTCGAGATTCTCATACAAAGAATAAGGAGGATGGTGAAAGAAAATCCATGGAGAGTTTTGAGATGCTTGTATAAAAAACGAATGAAAAAAAAGGAGTATTTGTACTCCCATTAGCCTAAATCAATGGAGGATCATTCTTATGATGAAGGAAGACACAGGTAGAATCGATATGGTTCTAGTCCAAGGTGAAAAAGAGGAAGACGTTGCTGCTGTACATAATACCTTTTCAAGCACATATATGAGTCCATTGGAGGTGTACATTTCTCATAGGTTACATCACCCTTTATGCTTAAGATTGGGGTAGTTCTTGGGTGTTTCACATGGTAAAATTCAGTGGGGTACAAGAAAGTGTGAAGCAAGAGGAAGTATTTATTCTATTTTACGCACAAAGGCTCAAAATCTGACCTCTAGCATCAACTATTGTTCTAGCTTCATAACTGGCTGCTTGGGAGGTATAAGATGTGTTCTTTAAACTCCACACTTTCATTTTTATATGCTATTAAGGATTCAAATCAACCTAGTGCATTTGGGTGCAAATTCGTATATGTTAAGGAGGAAATGGAACAATTTATACCTTGCTGTATAATTCTGAAATTGCTGTGTTTTGAGGGTGATTTTGTGCAATTACATCATGAGAGCTTGTTACAATTATTTTAGATATCAAGAACATGTTACCTACTTGGTATTGAAGGAGATTTAGGCATCTTGGTGATGTTTAAGTTGAGGCAAATGCATAAGCACAGGAGCAGCCCCATCGTTGTATTACTATGCTCTACTCGTTGTGCCAATTCACTTTTCGAATTCAAGTTGTGTATGCTTGCTGCTCCTATTCGTTTCATGCCAAGGAATTTTATTTTGGTCTTTGATCCTAGAGTATTCAATAACACTTGTTACTCCAAGATACATATTTCTTTTCCTCTTATCAAACAGAATTTGAGGTCAAATTCTTTTGAACATGAGGTGGTTGTAGCAGGAGCTAGGGGTAAGGGTCCTTCATTTTATATGCCAAAAGAACATTCCATGAGACTATGCAAAGAAATGAAAAAATTGTGTGCAATACAAGAGGAAAATGAACCAAATTCAGGACAAACAAGCCAAGCATTCAAGTTCAGGAAAAAAGAACTGATCCTAGAGAATCAACAGAATTTGGCCAATTTCAAACACTCATATCTTGAGTTCGACATAGTGAAAATTTTTGTTCTACACATGAATCAATTCTTAAAGAAGTCATCTTTCATATGACTTTGGAATCAACAAGTTTCAACAAGAAGAATCTTAACATGAAAGCTTCAAAGACTGTCACGCAGGAATGTTGTTCAGTTTTTCAGAAATGACCTGGCAGCATTTAAACTTGAATAACTCAAGATTTACTGGATGTTTAAGGTTGATTATTTTTGGAGGTGAAAGCTAACCTCATTAGCTTTCATTTGATATATGTTGGTTACTTTTAACCAACCTTAGCTGAGAGCTATGAGTTTTCAAAGTCACTGCTGTTGCAGAGGAAGAATGCCGAACATTCAGAGTTGACCTGTTGTCTCTCATACTCAAATATCTGGAGTTCTAGGCCATTTCTATGGTTGATTCTTTTTGTATATTAACGCTAACATCCTTAGCTTTAATTTGAGTCAATATGGGCATTTTTTTAAACCCGAGTTAAGAGATGTGATTGTTTGAAGATCCTTCTACTACACAAGAACACTAATGAGGATTCACTTCTGACCTGTACTTACTCAAAGGCTTATACCTGACGTTTTAGAAACTGTTTTTGAATGATTCCAATTTTAGGATACAGCTAACTCATCTAGTTCCATCTTGTGTTAGTCTTGGTGTTGCTTTTATCGAACTCTAAAACCTGTTTTTCTGAGTTGATGTTATTCTATTTTTTCATGGCTAAACCAGTAGCCAAAGTTGTTGTCCCTTATGTTCCATGTCCTAAGTTGAATCCCCATGAACTTGGCTCTCTTACCAAGTCCTTGGTAGCTGCTATGAAGAGTCTAAAAGCTCTAAAAGGAGGACATGAAGACGATGTGCCTACAAAGAAAGTTATCAGCAATGTTGGAGTCCCTAGAGGAAGAAGGCAACCAGAATTGTGCCTAGAAGGTGTAAACATGATTAGAGAGAAAGTTAAATCGTATACTACCCAAGACTCTTCCTTTGTCATTCCCAAATTGAAGTCTTCACTTCGAGATTCTCATACAAAGAATAAGGAGGATGGTGAAAGAAAATCCATGGGAGAGTTTTGAGATGCTTGTATAAAAAACGAATGAAAAAATGAAGGAGTATTTGTACTCCCATGAGCCTAAGTCAATGGAGGATCATTCTTATGATGAAGGAAGACAAAGGTAGCATCGATATGGTTCTAGTCCAAGGTGGAAAAGAGGAAGAGGTTGCTGCTGTACATAATACCTTTTCAAGCACATATATGAGTCCATTGGAGGTGTACATTTCTCATAGGTTACACCACCTTTTATGCTTAAAATTGGGGTAGTTCTTGGGTGTTTCACATGGTAAAATTCAGTGGGGTACAAGAAAGGGTGAAGCAAGAGGAAGTATTTATTCTATTTTACGCACAAAGGCTCAAAATCTGACCTCTAGCATCAACTATTGTTCTAGCTTCATAACTGGCTGCTTGGGAGGTATAAGATGTGTTCTTTAAACTCCACACTTTCATTTTTATATGCTATTAAGGATTCAAATCAACCTAGTGCATTTGGGTGCAAATTCGTATATGTTAAGGAGGAAATGGAACAATTTAGACCTTGTTGTATAATTCTGAAATTGCTGTGTTTTGAGGGTGATTTTGTGCAATTACTGCAACGGGAGTATGTGACCAAGCCAAGACACGAGCCATGACACGAGCTCAAGACAAGACACAAACTCAAGACAAGACTCAACATCAAAACAACAACATACATTCAGACAACACCATGACAAGCTATGACAATGTTCTATTCAGTCCAAGCCACAACCACTTCAAGCCTGCTAAGACAACACCACCACAACCAGAACAAAGCCTAGCCATCCACTTCCCAAGACTAGGCCACAACAAAGCTCAGCCAACAGCCCAACAAACCCAACACAACAAAAACAGCCCCCAGCCAAAAACAGCCTATCACAGCCTTTCTAAACAAGGTCCATGGGGCCCCACACAATCAAACAAGCCTAACCAACCCTCAAACCTATGTCTTGGGAAGGTCCTCTACAACTTTCCCCAGGACTTCCCTCCCCAGAAACAAACACACAAAGAGTTAGCTTAGGGACAACTTCAGACTGTCCAGATTTCAGCCTTTTTGCAGTAGTTAACATGTCACTATCAAACTTTCCTTTTATGATCAAACAAACTCGAGGGCCTTTTAGAAGGACCTTTGGCATCCATCCCACTTCAGTTGAGCTCAAGAATCAAGCTCAGAAGTCCACCCCTCCACCAGTTTCAACCCCAACAAACCCATTAAGGCAGATTGTCCCATTAGAATTACTTTTCTGCTTTATCTACTTTATGTCAGTTTCTTGCAAGTTTGTAGCTGTTATTTTGTTTCATGTTGTAAGCCTTTGTGGCCCTAGATATCTCCTAACGTCTGAGTTGTATCCTTGTTGCCTATATAAGGCCTTTACCTAATGAAATGCAAATCAGATTTGAAGTAAAACATAAAACTGAAACCTTGTTTCTGTTGCATCTCTTGGCTGTGTGCTTGAGACAACTTCCTTTGCTTTGTGCTTGGAAGTGAGCTTGGGTCCTTAGCTGTGTGCTGGGATCAAGGTTCAACCCTCAACCATTGGCTTTGTGCTTTGGTTAAGGTCCTATCCTTGTTCTTTAACAATCAATTCAAACAGAAACAGAGTACTTGCAAGTGTCTTGATCTTAGCTCAATTTGTCATTGTTTAGTTGTCTTTTCTGAATAGTTTCAGTGCAAATTGGTTATCAGAGCTTTGGTTTGTGAGTTCATCTACCTAACTACATTAAAAACACAAAATACAACCATGAGTGAAGAGAGAATCACAGGTATTGAAAACACAGTTCAAGATCTTGTCAGAACTGTAATGGAGGTCTCTAGATCTGTCAATGAACTCCTTGAGGGCCAACAGAACAATGATACAAGGGGAGGCAGAGGTCGAGGAAGAGGAGCACCTTTCCCACAAGGTGGAGTAAGGAGGAGACAACCTGTAGATCAGTTTGAAATGTCAGATTCAGATGGCTCAGATCACAATCTTCTCAGACACCAAGACAAAGATATCAAGGTAGAAATTCCTGACTTTCTAGGTAGCTTGAACCCTGATGATTTCTTAGATTGGCTAAGGTCTGTAGAAAGAGTCTTTGAGTTTAAAGGATACACTGATAGAAAGGCTTTTAAGGTTGCTATCATGAAACTAAAAGGCTATGCCTCACTTTGGTATGAAAACATGAAAACCTTGAGGGTTAGAGAAGGGAAAGAACCTGTAAAGTCATGGCTCAAACTGAAAAAGAAAATGAGAGCTAAGTTTGTCTCTAGGGACTACACTCAAGACATGTTCATTAAGCTTACTCACCTAAAGCAAGACCAAAGACCTTTAGAGTCCTACCTAAGAGACTTTGAACAACTCACTTTGCAATGTGAGGTTGTTGAGAAATCTGAACAAAAGATAGCAAGGTTCTTAGAGGGGTTGGATGAAAGGATAGCTAGCAAAGTCAGGCTACAAAACATATACTCCTTTGAGGAAGCTGTCAACTTGTCTTTAAGGGTAGAAAAATTGGGAAAAGGAAAGGCCAGTGCTTCTAAGACACCTTCCAGAACCCCCACCTTCAAACCTTTTGTAGGAGTTAAGATAGGAGAACCTGTGGTTCCTGTTAAGACTCCTTTCAACCTTGATAAAGGCAAGGCTGTTGAGGCAGGCCAAAGGAAGACTACCCCTCTCAAAAAGTGCTTTCAATGTCAAGGGTATGGACATTTTGCTAGAGAATGTCCATCTAAAAGGGCTCTGAGTACCCTAGAAGTAATCCATTGGGGAGATGATGAAGTGTTGGTCTGTGATGAAGAGATGGAAGAGCCTGAGGTAGAGGCTAGTGAGGAGTTGATAGAGCCTGATGCAGGGTTAAGTTTGGTAACATGGAGGGTAATGCATACTCAACCACAACCTTTGGAAGAGGACCAAAGACACCAGATCTTTAGGACCAGATGTACCATCAAGGGTAGAGTATGTAACCTCATTATTGATGGGGGAAGCTGCACTAATGTGGCCTCCAAAACACTGATAGACAAGCTAGCTCTACCCACCAAAGACCACCCCCTACCTTACAAACTCAGATGGCTAAACAAAGGGGCTGAGATCAAGGTGGATAAACAATGTGTTATACCTTTCTCAATTGGTAAAGGGTATGTGGATGAGAGTCTTTGTGATGTTCTACCTATGGATGCATGTCACCTTCTGCTTGGGAGACCATGGGAGTTTGATAGGGATGCCATACACCATGGGAGAGACAACACTTACACCTTCAAGTATGGGAAGAAGAAGATCACCCTAGCACCTTTACCACCTGCTTTAAAGATCAACCCAAACCCCATGAGTGAGGCTTCCAAAGAAGTCATGTTGATAAGTGAATCAGAAATAGCACAAGAGCTAAGTGAGCTACAACCTGTATACATATTGCTAGTCAAGGAGACTGGGATGAGTATCATTGATATCCCTGAAGAGGTCAAATCTATCCTAGAAAGTTATGGTGATGTCTTCCCTACTGAGCTTCCTAGTGGACTGCCACCACTTAGAGGGATAGAGCACCACATTGACCTAGTGCCTGGAGCTATCTTACCCAACAAGCCAGCCTACAGGAGTGACCCTAAGGCTACACAAGAGCTCCAACTTCAAGTAGGTGAACTACTCAACAAGGGCTATGTCAGAGAGTCCCTCAGTCCTTGTGCTGTACCAGCCTTGCTTGTGCCAAAGAAGGATGGGACTTGGCGTATGTGTATTGATAGTAGGGCCATCAACAACATTACCATCAAGTATAGGTTTCCCATACCTAGACTTAATGATATTCTGGATGAGCTAAGTGGGGCTCAAGTGTTCACTAAGATTGATCTGAGGCAGGGCTACCACCAAGTGAGGATAAGAGCAGGGGATGAATGGAAGACAGCTTTCAAGACTAAACATGGGCTCTATGAATGGCTGGTGATGCCTTTTGGGTTGTCTAATGCCCCTAGCACCTTCATGAGGTTGATGACAGAGGTCCTAAGGCCTTACTTAGGCAAGTGTGTAGTGGTTTACTTTGATGATATTCTTATTTACAGTTCAACTAAGGGAGAACATTTGCAACATCTGAAGTTGTTGTTTGAGGTCCTAAGAGAAAACAAGTTGTATGGCAAGCTAGAGAAGTGCACCTTCATGCAGCCTGAGGTTTACTTCCTTGGGTTCATCATCTCTAAGAAAGGGGTAGCAGTTGATCCTGAGAAAGTGCAAGCAATCAAGGAATGGCCCATTCCCCAAACTGTTACTGATGTAAGAAGTTTCCATGGATTGGCATCTTTCTATAGGAGGTTCATACAAGGGTTTAGTTCAATCATGGCCCCTATTACTGAGTGCATGAAGAAGGGAGAGTTCAAGTGGAATGAGAAGGCTGAAAGGTCCTTCAATCTGATCAAAGAGCTATTGTGCAAGTCTCCAATATTGGTTCTACCAGACTTTAACAAACTCTTTGAGGTAGAGTGTGATGCCAGTGGTCTTGGCATAGGAGCTGTGCTTACTCAAGAAAAGAAACCTGTGGCATACTTTAGTGAGAAGCTAAATGGGGCCAAGCTTAACTATTCCACATATGACAAGGAATTCTATGCCATTGTGAGGGCATTGAATCATTGGGGACACTACTTGAAGCCTAAGCCTTTTGTGCTTCATTCTGATCATGAGGCTCTCAAATACATCAATGGACAACACAAACTCAACCCCAGACATGCCAAATGGGTAGAGTTCTTGCAATCCTTCTCATTCTCCCGCAAGTACATAGAAGGTAAGAACAATGTTGTAGCTGATGCATTGTCTAGAAGGTCTGTAATGTTGACCTTCATGGAGCAAAGGGTGTTGGGGTTTGAATTTATGAAAGAGCTCTATCAAGAGGCCCCAGACTTCAAGCATGAATGGGAGGTACACCAAGAAGGGCAAGTCAAGAAAGGGAGCAAGTACACAGCTCAAGAAGGATACTTATTCTATGGAAACAAACTATGTGTGCCTAAGGGACCTTATAGGGGACTACTGGTCAAAGAGGTTCACTCCAATGGCCCTGCTGGTCACTTTGGGGTACAGAAGACCTATGACATCTTACAAGATCAGTTCTATTGGCCTAAGATGCTCAGTGATGTGCAAGATGCCCTCAAGAGATGCAGATCTTGTCAACTAGCCAAGGCACACTTTCAAGCAGGCCCTTACACACCACTTCCAGTACCCAACAGGCCATGGGAAGACCTCAGTATGGACTTTATTGTAGCCTTACCCAGAACTCAAAGGGGAAAAGATTCAATCATGGTGGTTGTAGATAGATTCAGCAAGATGGCACATTTCATTGCTTGTAAGAAGACTGAGGATGCATTGGGGGTAGCTGAACTATACTTTAGGGAGGTTGTCAAGTTACATGGGGTCCCTAGAAGCATTGTCTCAGATAGATACACAAAGTTCATGAGCCATTTCTGGAGAACCTTGTGGAAGCTATTGAAGACTAGGTTATTGTTTAGTACTTCTCACCATCCCCAAACTGATGGGCAGACAGAAGTCACTAACAGAACACTAGGGAAGATCTTAAGGAGCATTGTTTCTAAGTCATTGAAAGATTGGGACCTCAAGCTAGCACAAGCTGAGTTTGCCCTCAACAGAGCTCCCTCCAGCAGCACAGGTAAAAGTCCTTTTGAAACAGTTTATGGCACTAATCCTCTCATGCCTACAGACCTAGCACCAGTCAAAGGAAACAAGGCAAGCTATGATGCAAAGAAAAGAGTTGAGCAAATGTTACAGATTCATGAGCAAGTCAAGAAGCAGATTGAAAGGTCCAATGAGTTGTACAAAGCTAGGTCCAAGGGGCCTAAGAAAGCAAGGGAATTCAAGGCAGGGGATCTTGTATGGTTGCATTTAAGAAAAGAGAGATTTCCAGACAAGAGGAGCAACAAGCTCATGCCAAGGGCTGATGGACCATTTGAGATATTGGAGAAGATAGGCACCAATGCTTACAAGGTGGATCTACCAGGAAGCTATGGTGTACATGGTACTTTCAATGTTGGAGACCTGAGTCCTTACCATGGTGAATCAGATGATGGGGGTGAAGAAGATTTGAGGGCAAATCCTTTTCAAGAAAGGGAGGTTGCAACGGGAGTATGTGACCAAGCCAAGACACGAGCCATGACACGAGCTCAAGACAAGACACAAACTCAAGACAAAACTCAACATCAAAACAACAACCTACATTCAGACAACACCATGACCAGCTATGACAATGTTCTATTCAGTCCAAGCCATAACCACTTCAAGCCTGCTAAGACAACACAACCACAACCAGAACAAAGCCTAGCCATCCACTTCCCAAGACTAGGCCACAACAAAGCTCAGCCAACAGCCCAACAAACCCAACACAACAAAAACAGCCCCCAGCCAAAAACAGCCTATCACTGCCTTTCTAAACAAGGTCCATGGGGCCCCACACAATCAAACACGCCTAACCAACCCTCAAACCTATGTCTTGGGAAGGTCCTCTACAACTTTCCCCAGGACTTCCCTCCCCAGAAACAAACACACAACGAGTTAGCTTAGGGACAACTTCAGACTGTCCAGATTTCAGCCTTTTTGCAGTAGTTAACATGTCACTATCAAACTTTCCTTTTATGATCAACCAAACTCGAGGGCCTTTTAGCAGGACCTTTGGCATCCATCCCACTTCAGTTGAGCTCAAGAATCAAGCTCAGAAGTCCACCCCTCCACCAGTTTCAACCCCAACAAACCCATTAAGGCAGATTGTCCTATTAGAATTACTTTTCTGCTTTTCTACTTTATGTCAGTTTTCCTGCAAGTTTGTAGCTGTTATTTTGTTTCATGTTGTAAGCCTTTGTGGCCCTAGATATCTCCTAACATCTGAGTTGTATCCTTGTTGCCTATATAAGGCCTTTACCTAATGAAATGCAAATCAGATTTGAAGTAAAAACATAAAACTGAAACCTTGTTTCTGTTGCATCTCTTGGCTGTGTGCTTGAGACAACTTCCTTTGCTTTGTGCTTGGAAGTGGGCTTGGGTCCTTAGCTGTGTGCTGGGATCAAGGTTCAACCCTCAACCATTGGCTTTGTGCTTTGGTTAAGGTCCTATCCTTGTTCTTTAACAATCAATTCAAACAGAAAACAGAGTACTTGCAAGTGCCTTGATCTTAGCTCAATTTGTCATTGTTTAGTTGTCTTTTCTGAATAGTTTCAGTGCAATTACATCATGAGAGCTTGTTACAATTATTTTAGATATCAAGAACATGTTACCTACTTGGTATTGAAGGAGATTTAGGCATCTTGGTGATGTTTAAGATGAGGCAAATGCATAAGCACAGGAGCAGCCCCATCGTTGCATTACTATACTCTACTCGTTGTGCCAATTCACTTTTCGAATTCAAGTTGTGTATGCTTGCTGCTCGTATTCGTTTCATGCCATGGAATTTTATTTTGGTCTTTGATCCTAGAGTATTCAATAACACTTGTTACTCCAAGATACATATTTCTTTTCCTCTTATCAAACAGAATTCGAGGTCAAATTTGTAACACCCGTAAATGTACCCTATTTTTATAGTGAAAATATTTTACGGATACTTTTCAGCGAAATTTAGTTTTAATTTAGAATTTAATTTTCCGAGTCGAATTTAGAATTTCCGAGTTCGTATTTGGAATTTCCGCGAGATTTCATGGGAATCCCGTCTTAAGTCGTCTTTGACTTTTTCTTGACTTTTCCACTTACACAACTCATACTCCCTCCTTAACCTATTTTTCATTCATTCAACTCAAGCTTACTTCATCACTAAGAAAACCAAAGAAAACCTTGCCTCCATTTTGATCCAAGATTAGAATCGTCATATCTCGCTCATTTCTTGCTCAAATTCACGTAAGTTCGTCTTATTCTTCCCCTCTTATCATCCTCTATCCGTATTGATAATAAAAGTATCTTCTTTCTCGCTTTTCAAACTTTCCGTCTTTCTCAAGGTGAAGTAAATTCATCTTTTATGATCTATTTGTAGGTGGTGACCTCCAAGATCCCGACAAAGACTATTTCCTAATTGAAGAGGACCGTGACGCGGAGTGAAGACGCATAAAGGTAACGGTGAAGGGTTACTCGATATCATTTACGTGTATTCTATGTTAGAAATCGTATTTAGAATATGATTAGTAAGCTTTGGAATTGTATTATTGATGATGATTGTTGTTAGTTGATGATTATTGATGATGGTTATCGATTATTGGTAGTTGATAATAGTTTTTTTTTATAATTGAAAATGGGTATTAAAGTATTGTTGTTCTCGGGTAAGGTGTTGTTCCCGGCTGGGTGCCCGGCCGCCGGCCTCTTGACCGGCTGGGAACACACCAGAAAGAAGTTGTATTTTGTTTGTTGATGTTGTCCCAGCTGGGTGCCCGGCCGCCGGCCTCTTGACAGGCTGGGAACACACTGCATTTTGGATGATTTTGCGTGTTGTTGATGTCCCAGCCGGGTGCCCAGCCGCCGGCCCCATTGGCCGGCTGGGAACTCACTACACCGACCCTTTTTCGTAAAATGATCATATCTCCTTCGTTACTTGCTTGTTTTGGGCTTGTGACCTATCGTTGGAACCGTAAGAGGATAAGCTATCACCTCAACTTGGAATTTCTGCATTTGCATATCTATAACTCTAGTTATGACCGTTTGAAGTGGACCCTTATTTTAGTTAGTTTCCAAACTTGCTTTTTGTGTGAAGAGGTGCTCCTGGCCGGGTGCCCGGCCGCCGGCCTCCAGACCGACCGGGAACACACTGCACTTTCTTTGTGATTTTTGGATTTTGCTTGATGCGCGAGCCGGGGTACCGGCCGCCGGTCCACTGACCGGCCGGCAACGCGGCTGTATATTTTTCTTATAATTTCCAAAAGTCGTAATTTATAATAGTTCGCATGGTTCGTTTATCGTAAAATTTTACGTAGTGACTTATAATATTAATGTTTTGAATATATGATATTTCATTCGCTTGTATCGCATGTTTTGTGACGGTTTTTGATATGTCCCACTTTGAGTCGGTTTTACCTTATGTATTTGATGTGAGCACTTATTGTTCAGTGTTTTGAACTCTCATTCCCCGGTCATACTTTATACCCGTTAGACTTAACTGTCGGAGCGGTGAAGTGTAACCGTGATGCCGTTGTGCATTTGTTTAGTGGGGATATGACGACGTTGTTAGGAGGCGAACGCAATGCGTTGATCGACCCGACCGTCAAATGTTGTATCCTTGCGAGGTGGTGTCATTGCATGTAGCGTACTAGCTTGACTTTTGCCTATAGATCTCTTTCCGCCTCTTTCGTGTGGTTTAGCCGAATTTGGGGTACTCGACGTCTTTGTATGATCGAGTCTTGGATGTGGAACGTCTTACCACATGTCGAATCGGAACAGGTCTTATTCCGAGAGTCTGGCCAGGTTTAGACTAGGACCGTATTATTATCGTCGTCCTACCGAGAGGATTAGAGTCTTGTGTGTACGAAATGTCTTATCGTACATGATTCCGGGAAACGTCTTATCCCGTGAACTTGTTTGTCTAGGTCATGAGTATACGAAACGTCTTATCGTATACGGTTCCGGGAAATATCTTATTTCGTGAGCTTCCATTGGCTTGTCTTGCTATTGTACATGATGCTAGTGCGTGTCATTTACCGTGAGAGAATATGTTGTTATATTTGTATGATTGGACGGTTGTTTGTAAGTTGAATTATATGTGAACATTGAGTTGGACTCTTGCATGAAATAGACGATTGGCATGGATTGTTTGTCGAGTCTCAATCTTATCAAACTTATACCGCTAACGGTGAGATGCAAGCCCTAGTGAGCGTATTCGGTTGCCTAAGAGTGTCTTCCCCAAGTCTTTGTATAATATGATGGATTCGGATTTGTACTTCATATGCTCTTATCCTTATATATTGAATTGCCTATTTATCCTTATCGTATTTCACATGTATATTCATATATGCATGCTTCTACTTTCGTATTTCCTTTTCTGTACGTTTAATGTGATATGGCTGGGAGAACCCGGAGTTACTCCCCACTGATTGTGGCGTTCATGTTTTTCATGGATGAACAGGTTGCTTGCTTGGATGGCTTTTTGCTTGATATTTTGGGTTCGGGTGTGAGCTAGCGGGCGTTGTCCCTGGATAAAACACCTCTAGACGTTATTTAGCTTGTTTTACTAATTACTTTTACATTGATAACATTTGAAGAGACTGCGTCTCTTGTTGTAGTATATCTTGTATTTTGATTTGTAATATTTGACACACCTCGTACTTTCTTTCTTGCATGTATAAAAGTTTTTAGAATACCGTATTTCCACAAATTATATCACATGCTTGTATGTTTTATTTCCGCATTCGCGAGGGTTGTCACAAAATTCTTTTGAACATGAGGTGGTTGTAGCAGGAGTTAGGGGTAAGGGTCCTTCATTTTATATGCCAAAAGAACATGCCATGAGACTATGCAAAGAAATGAAAAAATTGTGTGCAATACAAGAGGAAAATGAACCAAATTCAGGACAAACAAGCCAAGCATTCAAGTTCAGGAAAAAAGAACTGATCCTAGAGAATCAACAGAATTTGGCCAATTTCAAACACTCATATCTTGAGTTCGACATAGTGAAAATTTTTGTTCTACACATGAATCAATTCTTAAAGAAGTCATCTTTCATATGACTTTGGAATCAACAAGTTTCAACGAGTATATTATTCACAGGAAAGTTTAAAAGACTGTCACGCAGGAATGTTGTTCAGTTTTTCAGAAATGACCTGGCAGCATTAAAACTTGGATAATTCAAGTTTTAATAGATGTTTAAGGTTTAATCTTTTTGGAGGTGAATGCTAACCTCATTAGCTTTCATTTGGTATATGTTCGGTATTTTTAATCAACCTTAGCTAAAAGATATGATTAGTTCAAAGTCAGTGATGTTGCAAAGGAAAATGTTGAACATTAAGAATTGACCTGTTGTCACTCATACTTAAATATCTAGAGTTCTAGGCCACTTCTTAAAAGAAAAATAGATCTCTAATAAGGCGGAATAAACAAAACCATTTTATTACTTATTAGAAAATAAAAGATCAAAATATTGCAACAAGTAATAATCGATGATACCTTGAGTTAAAGGGTTAACAAATTGTACAAGTACAATTGTTTTTGTGTCTTCGTCTTGAGACAGAACCCTCTATCGATAGTCCACGTAGTAATGATTGAGAATAGATGCTAGTCTAGTACTTTTGTGAGATGATTTCATGGTTTCTATTAGAAAAAAAAAAGAACAACTTTTCTTTCTTTTCTTCTAGGTTATGCGTTTAACAAAAGAGTCAGAGAACTCACTTTCTCAATCTCTCTACCACCTAGTTATACATAAGGAAAAATAATCAGTATTCTATAATTTCCTTAAATAAAGCCATCAATCAAGGGATTCCAAACCACCTTGATTATGTTCACTCTTAATAATATTTTGAAGGATATATGATACTTATTAATTATGTCACACATAATAATAAGTTGGTCCATATAAATGTCTCACCGCGTCTTAATCAATACTAACTTGTATGAGCCAATAGGATCAGTTTAATATAGTAGGAAATTAACACATTAATTTACATATTATAATTGGTCTCTAGCAAGACATTATAACCACCTAAATTTAACTGACAGTATTTCACATATAAATTGTTAATAAAAGTTCTTATGACGTATAGAAAGACCTAAAGAACTCCCACTATGGGTCTGCCAAGTAAGTATTCAGTAATACATACCCACACAATAGATATAGATATCCAATATCTCATGATCTATGAAACTTGATCATCAATATACTTGTATACTAATCAATTAAATATCATTAATGTCCCAACTTAATGATGTGATCAGGGGACAAAATTAATCTACTTTTCAGTTTTATAATAGGATTTCAATAATCAAATCTTATTTGATTGCCTATGCTGAATCATATATTATTTTGGACTTTCATTCAATTAAACCAAGACTGAACGAAAAAAAAAAATTTATTTAATGAATCATAACAGTTTTACAGTTATGTCAAAACATAAATCGAAACTATATAAATTAGCAGCATTCACCAATGTGCTTGATTCCTATTGCGACCGTATGACTATCATTGTTCACTCGCGCAAGGGGTTGAGTAAGTGGGTCTGCAAGTTTTGCATCTGTATGAACTTTGCAAATTCGAATATCACCTATTTCGGTAAACTCTCGAATAAGGTGATATTTTCTGAGCAAGTGTCTGGATTTTTTGTGTGATCTAGGCTCCTTTGCTTGAGCAATGGCTCCATTGTTGTCACAATAGAGATCCAGTGCATTAGCAATGCTAGGACCTACACTTAGCTCAGTAATGAACTTCTTAATCCAAACTGCCTCTTTTGCAGCCGCTGAAGCTGTGATGTACTCGACCTTTGTTGTAGAATCGACTGTGGTGCTTTGCTTGGAACTCTTCCAGCTCACTGCTCCTCCATTCAAACAAAAGACGTACCCTGATTGAGACTTGCAATCATTCTTGTCTGTTTGGAAAATAGCATCTGTGTAATCCTTTACACTGAGCTCATCTTCCCCACAATAAACTAAGAAGTAATCCTTAGTACGATTAAGGTGCTTGAGGATATTCTAAACTGCTGTCCAATGTGCTTCTCATGGATTGGACTGATATCTACTTGATGCACTTAATGCATAAGCGACATCTGTCCTAGTACAAATCATGGCATACATAATATAACCTATCGCATGAGCATAAGGAATATTAGTCATACGCCATTGCTCAACAGGCCTCGAAGGACATAGTTTCTTGCTAAGCGTAACACCATGGGACATGGGAAGAAAACCCTTTTAGAGTTCTGCATATTGAACCTACTCAGTACCTTATCCATATAAGTACATTGACTAAGCCCAATCATCTTCTTAGATCTATCTATATAAATCTTGATGCCCAATATGTACAATGCCTCACCCAGATCTTTCATTGAGAAGTTCTTTCCCAGCCAAGCCTTGGCAGACTTGATCGTGCTTGTCGCGAGCCCGATACAAAGATAAATTACCCAGACTAGGCTAATAACAAATTAATGTAATTAGGGAAGTAGGGGTTGATCCTCGGGGAGATGGTGTTTCCTATAGAATGTGAAGTGTCTCGCAATTGGGTTTTACCTAACGAGTTTCTGGGTTTTGGGATTATGATGTCTACACTAACAAAAAGCATAAATGAAAACAAAATAAAAGTAAATGGAAACGAAAGCAATAATGCAAATGATGAATTAACAATAATGAAACGCATCTAGGGAAGTAGGTTCACACATGTAGATTGACATATTGATGAAATTGGATTTAGAATATGCAAATAATTCATTGTGAGTTCGTAAGAATGATGTGTTCATTACAATCATAGATCAGATGGTCTAGCAGGCTTTTAATTAGGCAATTTACTAGGTCTTAATCCACCATGTCATGTTTTGTCTATTCAATTCTCGTATCTCTACCTTTGAAAAGAATTCCATACTAGTCAATGATTTTGATCAGGAATCGTCAACTATCGTTTTAGTCCAAACATGCATAGACACAATGTTTTAAAAGCACAATTTCTTTTATCCAATTATCATCTTTTAATCAATCTAACATGGCTACCCTACACCCTAGAAAGGTGATTACTCACTCATGATAATGTTTATATCTAAGATGATGATGATAATAAAAACAAGGATAGACATGTTTATTTAATTTTGACAATAGTTTAAGACTCTCTATGTGACGATAATAACAAAGCTATTTGATAATCTAAGAAATGAAATTACGATTATAACAACACAAAAATGAATCTAAGATAATATGTATGGAAAATAACAATAAAATAGAAAACAATAAGGACATTAAACAAAGGATAAAATAGAAATACCTAGGTGGCGATCAACAACGAAAGCGATAACAATAATAGAAATCCCTCGCATAGAATAATCGTTCCTTGAATTACAACACTTGAACCCAATAAAGTAGATTACAAAGATTGAAATTCTTATTGATCTAAACTAAAGTTTTGATGTAGAATGGACAGAAATAAACTAAGAACTAAAGACAAAAGGAGAAAATGATCTAAACTAGAAAGACTAAACTAAAGAGAAAAGAGAAGGGATTATTGTAAAGAGGATGTAAAGATGATTGTGTTGAGTTGTGTTGAGAAGAGGGGCTGGAGCTCTCTTTATATAGCATTAGGGTTTCGTGGGGAAGGGCTCGAGTGTGACAACCCTCGCGAATGCGGAAATATAAAACATACAAGCATGTGAAATATATGCGAAAATACGGTATTTTAAAAATCTTTAAACATGCAAGATATATATAACACGAGGTGTGTCAAAATATTACAAACTAAGTGCGGAAAATAACAAAGAGACGGTGTCTCTCAAAATGTTAATAAAGAACAAGTGTTTAGCAGAACTAGCTAAAATCGTCTAGAGGTGAAACTTCCAGGGACAACGCCCGCTAGCTCACACCTGAACCCCAAAATATCATATCCAAAAAGTCATCCAATGCAAGCAACCTGTTCATTCATGAAAAACATGAACGCCACAGTCAGTGGGGAGTAACTCCGGGTTCTCCCAGCCATATCCCCTTTAACGTACATATAAGGAAATACGAAAGTAAAGCATGCATATATAGATATACATGTGAGATACGATAAGAATAGATAGGCAAT
>JAIUZE010032622.1:0-16568 GCA_022085475.1 Heliosperma pusillum | reverse complement strand
GGGCTGAAATGGGCCGGACCCACATGGGCCTGTTTTGGGCCTCACGGCCTGATTTGGGCCCAAATGGCTGTTTTGACTTAAATTTTCTAAAACCGTTTTCTAATATTTTCCCGCATGCTTAACATAATTAAAACCCGTCAAAACAACAATTAAACAACCCAACATCGACACAACCCAAACCAAAACCCGGACCCACCTTGACCACCCAGACCGGGTCTGAACCGGCCTGGACCGGTCCGGTTTGGACCCGGTTCTTGCCCCTTTCTCGGTTCCATCATCAAACACACCAAATCAATTCCAAACTTGTTTTTAATCATCAAACAACCATTTTAACAACATTCATACAAAATCATAACTTATTAAAAATCATCAAAATTTGTCAAGAACATTAAACTTGTTAAACTTTCATAAACAACATAAAAATCATAACTTAGTAAAAATCATTAAAATTCTTCAAGAACACTAAATTTGTTAAAAGTTCATAAACAACATAAAAATCATAACTTATGAAAAACCATAAAAATTCATCAAGAACAATAAATCAACATACAAATTCACTACAACTTAAAAATCATCAAGAACACTAAATCATCATAAAAATTCATACAACATAAAATCATCAAAAATCATCAAACATCACAAAAATTCCATACAACATAAAAATCATAAAACAACATAATAATTACTACTTAACATATTACTAACTAAAAATCCATAAATCATAAAACATGAACCAAAAATAAAGATGAACCAAACTCCAAATAAATCAAATTAAAGGCTATGTTACTAACTTAACTCTTAAATACTATAACATGAGCCAAAACTAAAGACTACAAAAACAAACTAAGGCTATGTGACATTAATTCGTCGAGTAAAACGGAATCGTTACCTTAGCTAGCCAAAATCACTTAGCACCAAAATATAAGAAATATATAAATAAGAAAACCCTTCTACTAATCTTCACCCAAAATATAAGAGTCTCCAAATTCGTCTTCAAACTCTTCCCCTATAAGAAATAACAAGAAAAACAATTAGTAGAACTTAAACTTAATTTTCCATAATTAAATGTTGAAAACGATCTTGACGGAATTGAAAATGAACCGTACTAGAAGATGGAGAGCGAAGAGGAGATCCTAGAAATATAAATTAGGAAGGATTTAATTAAGAAATGAAGGATTTATGGAGGTTTTGCTCAAGAACGATGAAGAACGATTGATGAACGACGAAGAACACGAAGAACGATTAAATAAAGTGATGTTTTGATCTTTATTTGAGTTGTTGTAAAAATGAAAAGTTGTTGGTGAGTGGAGAGTGGGTTGAGCCGTGTAATATAGGCCAAATAAAGATGTCGCGTTTTGAAATTGTTGTTACGTAATTGACTCGCGTTAAATAATTATTTTACGGTAAACGATTAAATATAATTTACGATAAAGTTAATATCAAGATATTACGATATTGTAATGAAAAATAATGAAAATATCAAGGCTTAAGAGTGGGTAAGGGAGCCGTGTGATGTTGAGCTTGTCGGGTCCGATTTCGAGCGTTTTGCGTAGTTTTCGTTAACTGATCGATAACGTAAAAATAATATCTAGATATTATGATATATTAATCAAAAGAAATGAAAATATCAAAGTCTATTAGAGGAGAGGATGAGCCGTGTGGGTAAGGTGATCATCGGGTCTGTTTTTGCTCGATTTGCGTAATTTCCGTTGACGGATCGATAAAGTAATTAAATATCTAGATATTTTGATTATTTTAATCAAAATAAATAAAACATCTAATGGTGAGTGGAAAGCGATGACATCAACGTGTGACTCATGCCAAAGTCGAGTTTCGATTTTTGTTGCGCGCATTACGATGCGTCGGGAATAGTTAAATGACGTTCGATTAAAAACCGTAAAAGTTATTCTTTAAATTCCGAATAAATGCAAAATAATTATATTAAATTATGATAAATCCTAATAAATCTTAATAAAAATAAATCAAAAATATAATTTTTTTAAATAAAATTTCGGTCTTCAAAATCGCAAGACGAGTCGGGAAAAGTCAACGAAAGTCAAAATCGACTAAAAAGTCGGAAAAAGTCAAAAATGACTTAAAAGTCCAGAAAAGTTTAAGACGACTTTAAAAGTCAAGAAAAGTAAATGACGACTTTAAAAAGTCAAGAAAAAGTCAAAGACGATTTAAAAGTCAAGAAAAGTCAAAGATGACCAAAAACGGTCTTTCCATGAAATCTCTCAAAAATTCCAAATACGAACGCGGAATTTCAAAATACGACTCGGAACAAAAATTCCTATATTAAAAACTTAAGTTCTACTGAAAAGTATCCATAAGCTATTGCTAAGCAAATTGGGTACTTTTCGGGTTGTTACATTTATCGTGTTTTGTAATATTTAGCAAGTGGGAAATGTTAATAAGTAAAATATTTAATTAAAAAGGTTTTTCATAAAATTATTATTTCTCACATGTTAGAAATTATAAGACGGGATCGTAGTTTAATTGGATATCATTTAGGTCAAGCGGGGGTTTACGTAAGATTGAATAATTCACATGTTAGAAGTTTTAATAAAATAACATGTAATGAATATGTTGACTTTTATGTCTTAGTCTATGTGGTAAAGACTCTGTTTCTAGCCGGTTTGATCCAACGGGTTTGGTCAAACTAAGATCTAGTCAGCCCCGATTTGACTAATGACCCGTCGCGGGACTCGGGTCGGGGATTTGTCTTCAAGACAGGTTGTATTTAATTATTGAATTAGCCTTAATAGATATGAGGCGATATGATATTTGATTATGATTTATATGCAATTAGTCACATGATAGGATGTTTTTCCCGTGACTGTTTAATTGTATGATATATGTCGTGTTGACTCAGTACCCATAGAGAATTATGAGTATATGGCGTCTTGACCATTCTAATTCTAAATGAGTATCTTGGACCATGACATTGATAGGCTATACTATCTTTAACGAGCATACGGAGTTTGTCGCTTGATAGGTTTTGTGTCTCGGCTTGGTGGGTTTATATCCAAGTCGGGGCATGGCTGCCTTATCCGTTTTGGGACTGGAGCCAGCTTAAGTACTAGCCATCTCTGCTTAGGGGGTCGCCTAGTAGAGTTTCTCATAGACGGTTATGGCATGGGACGGGGAACGGAATAGCTGTTGTCGCTAGGTCTGATCAGTCTGGGACTAGGATGTTTTCCTACCTTGTGGTATAGCCTCGAGTTACAGAAGTCGACTATTGACTGTACTAGGAACTTATGCCTGTTTGTAGAAGTATTGGTCTTTCATGTTTGTATGATTCTATGAGTTTTAGAAGGTGAGATGCAAGCCGGCTAAGATTGATAGATTTTGGATTACCGATTGTTAACTGAGTCACATGATTATGTGTTGATTAGGGTATGAGTGTATCAGGGCCATGTTACATGGTAACCGCTGAGCCAGCATACCAGCTTCCCTACCTCGTGTTATATTTTATTATCGGATTCACAGGATAGCTTTCATATGCTAGGTTATATGTTAGTTAATTGTTTCATAACATGAAAAGCATATCATATATGTTAAGGTTTTGTATTTTCCATATACATTGCTTTTATGTTATTCATGTTTAATTAAACTCGACATTTCGTGGCTGGGAGAACTCTGAGTTACTCCCCACTGACTGTGGCTTCCGTGTTTATATTTAATGCGGTCGAACAGGTGGTGAATGCATATTTGGGGTACATTGACGAGCTAGCGAGCGAAGTATTTACCTTGGACCTATATTCGGTTCTTAGATTGTATATTATTATACACTCGTTTTATTTCCGTATTTATACGGGAGATATGTCTCCCGTTTTGTATATTTCTTTTGTATAATATTATTTCCGTTTTTGTAATGACCCTTTTTATTTATGACACCTTCGTTATGTATTATTATCTTTTATGTATTTAAATAATTTTTTTTTCTTTCCGCAAATTTGAGGGTGTCACAGTTGGTATCAGAGCTATTTTGCTCCCGACGCACGTTTGTGTACCCTTGTATAAATAACTTGACCTTAATAAAATAATAAACCGTGAGATAGAAGGGTTAGATGGGTAGATTAGGATTTATGTTGTAGTCTCTTTGTTCTTGCTAAATGATAAGTACTAATCTGTGTTTTAATTTGCAAAGATGCCTCCGAGGATTGACACACTATTTTAGCAGCTCTTACCGTTATTATCCAAAACCAGCAAAACCAGCAAAACCAGCAAGCAAATCAGATTCCTAATCCTATTCCCGATCGTGAGAGACACGGGAGTTATACGTGGGTTGCTTCACAGCTATCGAGGAGCCAAGCCAAAACCTACGATGGCGAAGTTGATCCCGTTAAACTTTCGGTGTGGTTACGAGAGATGGAGAAAAGTTTTTCTCTTTATGATGTCCTTGAAGAGGACAAGGTCCGTCTAGCTTCTCACTTCGTAGAGAAGGAAGCGGATCAGTGGTGGACTCTTTCTGGTCCTACCGCTAAGTTGGAGCCTAATTTTGGGTGGGCTCGTTTCCGTGAGCTCTTGGAAGCGAGGTTTTACCCCGATGAGTTGAGACAACAAAAGCTGAAAGAGTGTTTCATGGAATTCAGCAAGAAAAACTCTCCGTTCAGGATTTTACTACCCCGCCGTTTCAATGAGTTGGCTCATTATGCCACTCGACTTATTAGGGTAGAGGAAGACAAAACCTTCTTTTATCTGGGAAAGCTTTCTCCCCAGATAAAGGGGAAGATCAGTAGAGGTTCTACTTCTTTTGTCTCGATCTATAATGATGCCATTTGGGCGGAGAGTTCTATTCGGGAGATTGCCGAAGAGGCTTATTAAATTGCGTAAAAGTAAATTAAGCATACATAAAATATAACGTTATATTTAAGACAACTCTCACCATTTAATCCAGAGAATTATGACCACACACAAAAAGTAATTATTTCTTAAGATCTCTCAAATATATATCTAATATTTTTAATCTGTAGTTTAACTTTTCAACCTACATATTTATAGTTGTGACTTAAAAAGTCCCCCTATAATTTTTTTTAATTAATTTTGGAAGAATATATGCAACAAATCTTGGATATATTTTTTTTCCATAGATTATCAATCTTAGTTCTATAAAATAAATAAAATCTACCCCAAAACACATAATCTACTCTTTAGTCAGATTTGCCGCATTTAAATTTTAGAGAATGATACTCAAATCTAACAGCAATATATACAACTATAAGAACGCCACGTGTCATCCACCTTATTATTGTTGTTGTTGTTGTTTTTATTTTATTTTATTAAAAAGAATATAAAACAGCAATTGTTATATTTGTTAGTGTTTTAGCTGAGGTTGTTTAAGATATCACAATTAAATTGGTATTTATATAACTCTATTAGAAATTTAATAATAAAATCAACTATTGCTAATGTTTCATATTAAGAGTTGAAAAAGTGAAATTTCAATAGTTTTAACTCGAATAAGACTATATGTTTTGCTGAAACTATTTTGTCAACATTAATTTTAAAAATAATAATATTATATTTCTGCATCCACTAAAAGTATAAAGGATTAACTGATGACCTTGTTAGTACAATCAGATATAATAAATGGATATAATCATAATTAATCAGTAGTTAAGTGAGTTTTATTCAAAAGAAATGATGGCGCTCCCTTTGTATCTCCATATATGCTACTCTCATTTTTTGAAATACTCTCTTCTTTCTTCAATATCTCTTAAAATATAAGTTCAAATAACGTGAAATGTATACTCATAGGAAAGCTCTTTTCATAAGAAATTTAATGGTATAATTTAGATAATTTCTAGATTATTATGTTTTTTTGTAAAAATTAATGTCAAATGGTCACCTCCAAAAAAAACAAAACTTCATATATACTAAAACGGAGGGATTACATCATAGGAAATAGTAGATTTATTTTAGGCAAATAAAATCTTAGTGAGAACTATAAGAGTTTGTACTAATATATATTGTAGGATTATTATTATCAAGGATATTATATATTTATATATGGTATAAAAATAAAAAGGGATGATAATGGAATAAATTAATGAATGTTTGGGCGTCTTATTAGTATGTGAATATTTAGGTGGGAAACTTAAGCGGGAATGTTTTTAGAAGTGTTATTCTTTTAGTAAATAGGGGATTTCGTATTGGACAAATCCCTATATATCAATTTCATTACTGCTTAACCACACATTTCAAAAGTAAACTCCTCTACGCTCACCATCCTCCTAGTACCCCGCCTCCCCCGCCCTTGTTTGCTGGACGACTTCCCCTCGTCTCTCCCAAGACCCCTCTTGACATGCACTTCACTCCCATAAGCATTCGTCTTTGAAACTCTCGTCCCCTTCCATGCCAACTTCAACCCCCTATTAAACCATCTTATCTTGATGCCTTATAATCATCTACTCTCAACTTCTCCTCCCCTCAAAGCCCTCCCATCCCATCGACATTCCTTCTCCCGACGTCCACATTGAGCTTCCTAGTAATATTCTGTGCTCACTTCATTCTAAATGGTCTAAAACTATAATCGGCTTGTCTTAAAATCTCTTGAATAACATATCTACCCTTTGGAAACTAAAGGCAAAGCTAAACTTATTGGGTTTGGAAAAGGCTTCTACATACTCCTGTAAATTAGACAAGCACGAGGATCAACTTTGCGCTCGAAATAACGGCCCTTGGTCATTCATCCAAAGGAATTACCTCCATGTCCAAGATTAGATTCCCGAGTTCAGATTCTCCAGGAACAAATTAGAGTCATTCCGACTTGGATTATCATACCTGAACTCCCTACGGAGTTTCATAGGATTGACATTTTTAAAGTTATAGGTGATAAGCTACGAGGATTCATAAAAGCCGATCTTAGTGGATTTTATAACAACTTAGCTAGGTATGCCCGCATCTCAGTTCTTTCCGACCAAACTAAGCCTCCTACTCGTATTTTCTCGTACTATCTGGCTAAGATCCTTTTGTCAGGAAATCCATCTGGATGATAAATTGAGTCTCTGTTCCCTCTTTAAAATGACGTTCAATGGCAATTGCTCTGTCAATAAGAAAGGTGAAGCTATCCCAACTCAACTTTCTTCTATGAAGGTCCCAATGTTTACTTGCGTTGATAACGAGAAGGATAATACAAAAGTTAAGGATTTTTTAAGGAACCATCAGATAGTGCTTGGACAATTGTTTCTAGTAAAGCTAAGAAAAGAAATGGCAATGGTCAATCCTATAACCCACGTGAAATTAGTTTTTTCCCTTTCCACCTATTCTAAGTCTAATGAAGCATTTATATTATCTCACACCTTTTGGACTCATCCCAGCCGTAGGATTCAAGCATCCCTTTTATTAAAAAAATTCTTCTAATCCTACACATATTATTTCTTCCTTCTCAAACCATAAACTTTGTTCTAATGTGATAAAATGAAATTTCACAAATACGCTTATTATTAACATCATCTCCCCCAATTATTGTCCAAGCTGTTTTCCCTTTCAAACCTGTCTCCCCTTGTTAAGATGCCCAAACCCTTTAAATTTGAGTCTCATTGGCTTTATGAACCCACCTTCACCCCACGACTTCCTTTGTCTGGAATAGGATAGCAGATAAATTTAATTAAGTTTTGTTAAGTATAAAACTTGATATGTCTAGTTTTTATATGAATTTACTCCCTAATTTAGCTCGATTTTACATGATTATTATACTTTGTTTAGTATATTTGTGAGCTAATTACGTGTTCGAGGTGCATTGCTCGTTTTTGCTATGTTTTGTAGAAATCTAAGCATTTAGAGGCTTTTTCCTAGCACATTAGCAAGCACCAAAGTCCAACAAGCTAATGGAAGCAAGATGGACCATGGAAAATAATATGGAGAATGACAAGCCAAGCATGAAGATTTGTGAAATGGGTTGATATGGAAATGAAAAACCAAAAATGAAGACCAATGCAAGGAGTCCACAACTCAACATAGGATGCTCCTTTGGATGCTCAAGGAATCCCAAGACTATGCAATTAACCGGAGAATTAAAGAGCTTAAAGGCATAGCATAGGATTCCTTAAGCAGTAAATTGAGCAATTAAACAATTGTAGCCGGGTTAGTGGAACCCCGATTCCCCGATCGGGGTTTGGGGTCTGTGAATGTTTACGTTTCACGTCTCCCTCCCTATATAAAGGAGAGGGATTTCGATACTTAGGGGCATCTCTTTCATATCTTTTCCACCATATTTTACACTATCTTCACACATATTTCTCCCTTTCATTTCCCTTAGTTTAAGCACACAAAGTTTCTCTTAGTTTCATATTTAGTTAAACATTTGGTTATCACTTTGTTCAAACACTTGGTTACATTTCAAAGTTGTAATTCAATCTTTCCATTCAAGCATTTGGGTTATTTGTTCTTCATTTCCGAGTTATACTTCTCGATTGCGGTAATTCTAATTCTAGTTTTTTGTTAGTATTCACTTTCGTCATTTACGTTACAAGTCATTTAGTTAATCGTATAACTAGTAAATCAAGATTTCATTGTTATTTACATTAGAATTATTAGTAGCAATTTCATTCACTTAGTATAGCACATTCCATTAACAAGTTGTTCACTTTTGTAATTTCATATTCATCATGCTTATTATATAAAATACTATTTGTTTAATTATCAACAAGAGTGAGTAGTTTCATTTGTCTAGGGATTAAGGAAGCCATGCAAAATTAGTAAGTTGTAATTGCTAAAATAAGGATGAATTAATATTGATAAATTGTTTCCAGCACATGCTTGTATTGTTCTGTTAATCTTTGTTATTTGGCCAATTGCATTGATTAAATTTGTTAATTCATTCTATAAGTCGAGAGGCACGGAATCAGATTAGACTAAGCATGTGTAGTAAGACGACTATATTTATAACGAAAGTTCTCTAGGACTCGACCTAAGGTTGACACTAATATCGAGAGATGAGTGTCTTTCGCCTAAACAATTAACAATATTAAGAATTTCTATGTTTAACATGAGCATTTACGTATTTGCATGAGTGACCCGACTCCCCAAGACTCTTTTAATATTATTTAATTTACATCTTTTTTAGCTAAACATCAAAACTAAACCAACCATTAAACCGACTTTGATAGTAGTCTTTTCATAGCATTTCATAGCGAAATTCCCGTCTCCTTGTGTTCGACCCCTCATACTGATAGTCCATAGACCTTAATTAGACTCCTCTAATTATTTACTAAATTACTTATTAATTTAGTTTATAATGATCTATGTAACAAGCATGCAAATATAAAGACATTTATATAAGAGAAGAAATTTCCGCACATTGCTATGGAAAATATAAGGGCACAACAAGAACTCCTTCTAGTTGTTCTTGAGCTATAAATATGGATGAACACAAGCAATCTCCAAAGTAGAAGATCTCCTCTAAGTTGCACCAAGATTAACCCAAATAATCTACCCTTATTATTAACTAGATAATAAGATAGATAATATTCTACTAATATTATGACTATATATTCTACTAATATTATGACTATATTACTACACTAGTAATACTTAGTAAATATTAGTATTTGAGAGTTTTAGTGAGAAGAAGGATTTTAGAAAGAAGTATGACAATTGCACAAAATCAAGTCATGTAAAATGAACAACTTTTGTTCATTATAAAGGCCATTTTGGCCGGTCATGTAGTCCATAATTGGACTCTTATTTTGTTCAATTTGATCACATGCATTTGAGTAGAGTGTTGTAGTATATGTGATGATTGTATTATTCTTGTTATGTCACTTTCAAAAAGTAAAAAGTAACTAAAGAGTAAAAATAAGAACAAAATCATCACCATGTAACTACTACCAAAACCGGCCATTATAGTCTAGTTTGGTCCATTTTGATTTTTGATATTTGTCTCACAAATACTTATTGATCATATGGTTAATTATCTTGTATAATTAAGTGTTAATTTGATCATATAACAATTATATGACTCAATTAAATAAATAATATGTACTTAACATTTTAAGTAATATTTTACCATTATATCAATATATAATGGGTCCCACAATGCTTAGTTAATTTATTTTACAACTCCTTGTAAATATAATTAACTAATTACCTCTATCTCAAAACCTTAACTAATTTAGTAATTTAACGATTAATTACTAAGTTAAATCTTATTTAATCGTATTAAAATAAGATATAAATTTATTAGTCAATTATCGCATAATTGAAAAATAAGTTTAATCGAATTTGAGTTCTTAACTCAATTTCTAACAATTAACTCTCGTACATATCGAATATATGTAATGTACTAATTAACTGTATCGTATACAAATAATTAGTTACTATTTGGATTTCATCCTTTAGGTGTGACCGAAAGGGATCAGTTGATCACCGCCGTCAAACGACAATAACGTCAAACTCTAGTTATCCAACCGTTATTGATTTACGTTAATCAACTGACTAATCATATATATAGTCAATAATTATCCCAATTATATTCCATAATAAGATTTATTATGTGGCGCACTATTGTGGAGGACACCTACTCCAACAATCTCCCACTTGTCTGACACAAGTGTGCGTCACCGATTCTCTTGTCTCTTTATCACATCTCCCACCCAACGCAAGGTGTCTTCCAGGTCGCACTTGCGATTGACAATATCTAGAGTGGTTTTCTCGATAGGGAGAGTAACTGTCTGACCGGAAAATCTACCATAGATCTCTTTCCGAGCGTGGCCACGCATTTACAGTAACTTCTCCTCGAGTGGCCTAAAGATGTTTTTTACCCAACGTGGGTGGACAATTCCTGTTGATCCATCTACTCTGTATGATGCAGATCACCATGATCCAGAAGAAGTCCATCGGCCTCCTTTTACGGCACGACCTAGAACATCAACCAAAACCAATCGTAAACTGCACCGACTCAGATAGACGGTCGCCAGTCAAAAGAATCGACTTATAGGAATAAGAGAGAAGACCCTGCCACGACCAGGCATCAAATAATTGATTTAAGGGTCTCTACAATGTCACTGTCCGACAGAGTGTCATACAGTCTGTCTATGTAAACGACCAGTCATCTCCATGACCCCATGGTGCTGAACCAACCATCGATCGACTTACAATCTAGTCATTTCGAGACGTCACCTCATTGAGTGACTAGGGACAAAATACTAAGTTCATCCTGTTCACTTGAATTGGGTTCAACCTTCTTTTAACCAATTCGGATAAACAAAGTATTAAAATTTAGTCAAACTAAATAAAGGAGTTTTTAATGAAACTCTAACAATGAATGCGATTATCAAATATTTGGAAAAATTGATACGCTATCAATAATTTCATATCTTATATTCTTTAGCAATTCAGGTACATATTTCAATCCCCATTGAAATGACATGACTATCATGTTCAGCCTGCATAAAGCATGGCTAATGGATTAGCAATACTTGCATCTTTCCTATCGTTCTGATTGCTATTTCTCTTTGTCTACGTAATCTCATATTACATAAAACTTTCTGAGTACGTGTCTAGATTTGAATCTAGACTTAGGACTCTTGGCCTAAAGGTAGCTCCCACTGTTTTACCAGTATAATGGGATAGGATATACAGCTATATGAACTATTTCTAGTCCCTCCAATACTGTCGAGTCCAAGCTACTTTCATATGCATCATCATATGACGCAATGTACTCCATTTCCGTTGTTAAATCCGCAATGATAAACTGCCTGGAAAACTTCCAGCGGATACATGACATTTATATTTGAAAATGTCACTCCTACTTGGAACCTTTCCAATAGTATTTTCTGTTTGGAACTCTTCCAACAGAGTAATCTTCTATAAAACACATCCAGCTCGTGATTTCAAATAACTTTGATCAGTTTGGAAACTGAAGTCTGTGTAACCCTTACACGCAACTCATTTTAAACTCCAAACACATGGAACATATCTTTTAGTCCTTCGCAAGTACTAAGGATGTTCTTTATGGCTATCAAGTGCGCTCACTTGGATTTGATTGGAAAATGATTCGTCATACTCCAGCATGCGAATGTTGGATTTAGTATACATCACAGCGTATATAATTGATCCCGCAGCGGAATCAAACAGGACTCAATTATGATGTGTTCAACTTCCTTGAACTAGTCAAAGATCTTATCAATATAAGAATTTTGACTCAATGCTAATATCCTGTTAGATTTATCTCCATAAATCCAGATATCTAAAAGATGTATTCTACTTTTCCAAAATCTTCCATCATCTAAAATGATCAATATGTCTCCACATATAAGACTGATGAAAACCATATTACTCCCACTAAACTTCATGTATAAACATAATTCCTCGAGATTTCGAGAAATATTTTATGACATGATTGACACACTAATTCCAACTCTTTAGTGCTTACTTAAGACATCCTCTTAAGCTTGCAAATTAACTTAGGATAGTTAGGATCTACGACCCCACAGGTGAATATAAAATATACTACCTCTTCTAGAATCGTATTCAAGAAGGTGGTTCTTGAGATCCAGTTGGCATCATACTATTATGATATGCTGTAATCGCTAAGTATATTCGAATGGATCAAAGAATTAAAGTTGGTGCAAAACTCTTTGCCTACCAAGTTATCTTTGAAAACATTTTAATGTTCATCCATGCAAATTTCGATCTTAAAAATCAATTTACACTGAAGAGGTCGTACTTCTTCAAGTAAAATTTACCAGGTCACATACCTGACCATCATGCATGGAGTCCATTACGAATCGTATGACTCGAAGCCATATCAAGAAGTTGGGATTAAAAAACAGTCTTTTATAAGTCGCATATTAGAATTCATCACTATAAAGAAGCGATAAAATTCCACCTGACCTCCTAGGTTCCGAAGAAACAACTACTGAACAAGCAATGAGGAAAACTTTTTCCGGCTCAGTTTGTGGCTCTTGAAACATTTTCTCCCACTCTGTCTTATCAAGAAATAATCGTATTTTTATTGAAAGACAGCATCACGAGTCACAAACTCTTTGTTCTCGTGGTCAATGTGGGATTATTGAGCACTTGTTTCATTCAAATAACTTATAAATTAGGTACGCTACCTACCCATATCGTATATGGAATGAAATCAGACTGTTTTTAATGTGTTTTAATATGGTGGGAAAAGAAATAGCAGACAAAAATATTAAGATCCCAAGGTTAGTCAAATGGCTCATTTTGACTTGACAAAGACAAAACCATATCGTATAAGGTTCTGTATCTCTATTCAACAATACCTTATCTCATAATGTATGTTAGAGAAGTTAACTCGTGAAACTTATTTCACAATACTTTTGGTGAAAATCAAAGTCAATACTTAGATATTTACATTTACGATTTACTTGTAAGTACTTGTCTAATACTCATGGTGATTAACTACTTCACATTGAAGCTCTTTGAACTTTTCAAAGATTTCTCATAGCACCTCATTAAGTAGAATCAAACATAATATCTACTTAAATCGTCGGTAAATTAAGTGAAGTAATCATTACCATCTCTGGTTGTGTTTGTTATTGGACCACACGTATTCTTATGTAATGGGGCCAATAATTTACTAGTTCGATTTCCTTTTCAACAAAAGGGCACGAATCATCTTGTCTTGAATACAAGATTTGCACACACCATAAGATTCAAAATCTGATGGGTTAGGGATAGTTGTTAATACTAGCCTCTTAATGTGCTACACAATCCAGAATTAAGATTAGATTAGGGTCACCAATTGTGAGCCTTTACAATCTATATGACAAGTAATTACTAGTTTAGGTCAAGAATATAATTACCTTTGATTGGTATGGGATAACCATTGACCAAGTATAGGCATAAAAAGATACAACGTTTGTTCTATTTACAAAAGTGAAACACTTGTGTCGTACACAAAAGTGGATACTATATTCTTTATTTAGAGGTTATGTACATAATAACGTTTATTAAAGTATACCTCTAAATCCAAAACTAGATTGATCACATTATAACTTTTATATGTCTCTATAGAAATAAAACTACAATAGTCATATTTCCCTTGTAGGTCGACATTTAATCATGGTTAGTCGTCGCACGATCATTATTATATGTATTGAATACATTTATGAAAACCATAATGGATATCTAATACCCAAAAATTGCATTTAGCAAAATAAATGTCGATCATATAGATATTATGGGTGAAAAATTACACCCAATTTCTAACTCTTTAGAAAACTTTGGGAAGATTCTTTTCTTGTGTCCTACACTGTAAAATAGAATCGTCAAAAGTTGGGTTCGACACCTTGCTTGGGTTTTGACTTTACTAGTCAAAATAGTCTTGCCTTTATCCCTTGCCTTGTGTCAAAGTCGAGCCAACCTACTCTTGAACCTCGTCTTAACAATTAAGAATATAAACATCATTCTTAGTGCTCCCACTCACTTTCATGAATCTCTACTTAGACAAGTATATTGGAATGATTGTGAAGACTATTCTTCATTTCATTCATGGTTTTACCTTCAAAAGGATAAACTTTTCATGAAGTGATTACTGTATTTGGTTTGTTCACGATTTCAAATAAATCGATTAACCTAGTCATCCCAACTGTTTTGGCCTCTTTTGAGGTAAGCCTCGATAAGGAGCATTATGACGACATACCAAAATACAAATATTTTCTTTGGAGCAAAAATTTTGATGTACCATTGTTATAAGAAGGCGTCACAAAATATTCAAAAACGCTTTTGACTAAGTGTGACTTATTCATTTACTCTTCATAAGAGACATTTGCAATGGTGAATATGAGGATCAAAAGATACAATTCATTTTGTCTTTAGCTACGGTGGTATAAATGGAGATTGCAATCAAAATGCTATTGTATAAAATAATGGAAACTCCTTTCCATGATTGAACGGATTTACAAGTTCATAGTAGGATAAAATATATGTCATTTGCGCGTATAAAATAAATCTCAACGGAAAATAAACATTCATTGCTTATATATAATTTACTTGTAAAACAATTTTTAAACAAGTCACTCATATAAGACCCCAGAATTACCTAAGTGATTCAACCCATCTTTAGACAAAAATAGTCATCGCATGCTCCTTTATCTAAAAATGGTAAGTCCCATCTTGACTAATTCTACCCTTGGAACTCTTGGTTGACGGATTCAACTAAATCCATCTCCTAGTCCACAATATACCGCTTATCTCGTTGAGTCAATCCATTTTGGCTTGTGATCGATCACCCTACTTACCCTAGGTAAAAAGGGGACCCACGAGCGTGTAGCCCTAGATGAACCGGGTGTTCATAGGTGGTTTACTAATTTGTAAGGCTAAATCTCAATTTTTAATTATGTGAAGGTCTTGTCAATGTTGTTATTAATTCCTCTATAAGCGAACTAAGTCGTGAATTGTGAATAACGTTGAAATTGACAATAACGGTAATAACATGCATAGGGCCGATTTGGCATGAGCGCAAATAAGTCAAGCATCAGCACAATAAACAATCTAGTAGGCCACCTAGCTAATCAAAATTAACTAGATAGTTACAAATTCGGAAACCAACTCCTTGGTCCCTTGCCTCTTCACTTGGAACACCTTCCAAAATGGCACCGTCACCAGACCGTCTTGAAGGAGTCACCGGTCTTCATAAAAATAATTACAAAAAATAGAAATATACAAATTCCTATTATACATTTATTCTATAAAATAAAATTATTAAATTATACAAACCGGCGATACGAGATCGCAATAAAATTACAACCAAACCGTTATTCCCTTACATTTCGGGTAATAACGATAAAAATTAACTAGGCCATACTAGGTACAAACTTTGCATAAATTATTAAATAAATGACATTCATTCATTCAAACATAAATAAAATAAATTGCTGCAAAATTCATGCCAAAATCGTCCTAAGTTCAATTCATGCTCATTGTAGCTCGATTTCTTCCGGGATTTATTGATTTTTAACCATTAAAAATCATCATCAACTTTTAAATCTCATTTAAATTCAAAATAATTAACTAAACTGATTTAGAACTAAAAATTAGTCACTACTAATTTTGTCGGTCATTAGTTAGATCGATTTGATTTCATTTGCTAAATATTACGGTTTAATCATAACAATTATGAAATAAAACCAAAATAAAATATAAACATCATAAAATTTGAAACCAAAAATTTTTGTACATTCTGGAAAATTTCCAGGAACTATAAAAATAAAAAACATTTGCTCAAAAAATTAAAATTAATTTTATGAACAAATAGCTTTGTATTTAATGGTTTTATCAAATAAAAACATTAGATATAGTAAAACAGTGAAACAAATTATGAAATTTCACCAAGAGTATTAACATCAGAATGTACAATGTACAAAAAATATTCAAGACCAGAAATGGACGTTTAAATTTTATGAACATTATAATCTCATATTATCGACTTTTATCGTATAAAAATCAATGAACATGCAATACATAAGTAAAAGTCACGAAATTTTACATAAAATATGTAATGCATGCATGTGAGATCATATTAAAAATTCATGGCCAGAATCAACATGCAACTATTTTTAGTTAACTTTTAACTCATAAAATGCATG
>JAIUZE010032620.1:0-16764 GCA_022085475.1 Heliosperma pusillum | reverse complement strand
GATAGGTGACCTCCGGGGAAGGTTCCGGGATGCGCATGAGTATGAGGACAAAATGCGCTGGAAAGGACCCGGTTGATTGTGGGCCATGTACACAGCCTGGAGAGCTATCATGAGTGACGCTCCCGACCCAGGTTTGGGCTCTGGGTGTTCCAAAGGGTATCAGAGCAACCATGCGACCGTCGGTGATGGAGGGCAGTTTATACGCTCCATTGTGATCACCAACTAGCGGGGGAGGATTCTGCGGGAGCGGTTTGCTCCCAGGCGCAACGGGACGTTGCGTTTCTTCAAGGGGGGTGATTGTACCACCCCACGTGGTTGAAGAGGTCCATTGTAGGCTTAAAGGGACTTAGGCAACGGGATTGAAAGTACTACTCATATCAACAAAGTGCACTTTCTTTTCTGGTCATCCATGCAAAAGAACTCAAAAAGTTAAGCGTGCTTGACTGAGAGTAGTCTTAGGATGGGTGACCTCCTGGGAAGGTTCCCGGGATGCGCATGAGTGAGGACAAAATGCGCTGGAAAGGACCCGTGTTGATCTGTGGGCCATGTACACAGCCTGGAGAGCTATCATGAGTGACCGCTCCCGACCCAAGGTTTGGGTCGGGGTGTTACAGATCCTCTCACCTAAATACCTATCAGTTATCATGATATTGAGTGGGAGCATTTTTCAAGTTAAAGAGCCCAACACTAGATAGAGATCTAGACATGTACGTAGATGAGTTCATGTTATTAGGAATAACGTTGGATGGAAGGAAAAAGCAATTCACAAGGTTGGAATAAATGAATACATGGTATGTTCACTACCCAAGCCTTTATTGCATTTAATAAGATCGTCATGAATTGTCATGGACAAAATAAACTTTAGATTATATGATATGGAGCAATAACATTGTGTTGATTGTTCATATATGATAATCACCTTTATCGTTTGAGTTTCTAAAACTTGTTTTTGTGCTTTGTTATATCCAAATGGGTTATAGAGACAACTTTGGACCCCATTAAAGTGGACTGGATTACCATTGCATTGACCCCTAGTTGCTTATATGAGGTGACGTCTCCAAGTGACTAAAGTATTATGCGATTGATGGCAAGTTCAAGTGCCATAAGGTCATAAGGGACGACCAATCGATCACATAGACAGACTGTAAGGGACACTCTGTCGGGCAGTGACCGCTTATAGAGTTCTGACAATTCTTGTAGCCTGGTCATGGCAAGAGCTACTATAGTATTCTTTTTTAGTCAATTCTTTGACTAACGACTGTTCGCCTAAGGTGGCACAGTTTCAGAGTGACTTTGATTTATCCTCTACGACCTTCGTAACTAGGGTCAAATGGGCATCTTTTGGGTCATGATGAGTTGTGGCAATTCGAAGGGAAGCGATAGGAATAGTCCATCCCTTGTCAGAGTTGTTTTAAATCTCAAGGCCACTCGAGGAGTAGTAAACTAAAAATGCGGGGCCACGCTCGTAAGGCATCTATGGTAGATAAGTCCGGTCATACAGTTACTCTCCAGATCAAGGAAACGACTCTTTATATGATCGAATGCAAGTACGACCCGCAAGACACCTTGCGTTGAGTGGGAGATAGTAATAGGACAAGAGAATGGGTGACCCACACTTATCTCGGACAAGTGGGAGATTGTTGGAGTAAGTCTCCTCAACAATAGTGCTATCACATAATTAAATCTTAATATTAAGAATACAAAGGGATAATTCTATTATATAATCAATTAATCAATATTAATCGGTAATGATTGGCTAACTAGAGTTTGACATTACTGTCTTTTGACAGTGGTGAGTACTTGATCCCTTAAGGTCATACCTATATGACAAATCTCTTAATTGATAGATTAATTAGTCGTATAAAGATGTGAGTTGATTAATTCCTTAAAACTGAATAATATTTTTGTGAGGGAGAATTCATATCTTATTCTAATTTGATTAAATGAGATTTGATTTAGCAATTAAAATGTTTAATTACCAAAAATATGTTTATTGTTTATGAAACAATTGAAATGAGAATGATAGATTAATTATAATTACAAATGTTGTGAATTATATTAATATGATCCATTTTATGTGCTTCTGAATCACTAGTTGATTTATTGTATATGTGATTTATTTTTAGTAAATAATGATATTTAAAAGGTTAAATATGCATTTATATTGACATAAGTCTTGGAATATGTCACATATCACTACATAATAAAATTGACAATTGACAAACTTAAAATGGAACTATTGTCCATATGGGGGCCGGAAATTATAAGGCTAGTGTTATAACGGATGTAAGAAAGATAAATAAGTACGTGAAGAAAGACAACAGATTTACGTGGTTCACTAACAACTTGTTAGCTACGTCCACCGACAGAAGGGAAGAATATTATTGATCTTGAAGAATTACAGATTTCTTAGTATACTCACCAGAGTATTCACATTTCAGATGACTCAGACAGATTTCTGAATGAATATAACAGACGTATAGTACTCTCATAACATAT
This sequence comes from Heliosperma pusillum, assembly GCA_022085475.1. Classification (NCBI taxonomy): domain Eukaryota; kingdom Viridiplantae; phylum Streptophyta; class Magnoliopsida; order Caryophyllales; family Caryophyllaceae; genus Heliosperma; species Heliosperma pusillum. The sequence goes on along the minus strand of JAIUZE010032620.1, from coordinate 14,265 downwards.
ATTTCCTAAACAGATTTAGGAAACCCTAATAGACATAGGAAACTCTATAACAATTTCCTAAACAGACAAGGAAACTAAATAATAGTTTCCTAAACAAATAAGGAAACTAAATTAGATCGGAATCCAAACAGATTCAGACATATTGTAACAAATCTCTACCTTGACTTGAATCCTCTCATAATCAGATAGATGTACCCAGATGCACCATAATTGTGCCATATGTACCAGACGAACAAAACTAGTGTCAGATGTACCAGACGCACTAAAATAGTGCCAGATGTACCAGACGCACAAAACTAGGACCAGATGTACCAGACGCACAAAACTAGTGTCAGATGTACCAGACGCACAAAAGTAGTGCCAGATGTACCAGACGCACAAAACTAGTGCCAGATGTACCAGACGCACAAAACTAGTGCCAGATGTACCCAGATGCACCAAACTAGTGCCAGATGTACCAGACGCACAAAACTAGTGCCAGATGTACCAGACGCACAAAACTAGTGCCATATGTACCAGATGATCCTTTCCATTCTGCCTCAGAAATTGCCCACGACGGGGCCATCAAATACCCCCAAATTTTAGTAAGTCCAAACATTGTTGGAACTTACTAGGTGAAACCCACTTGGCAAGAATAACACCAGATGTACCTTTGAGGTACCAAAAAATTCTTTTCACAGTTTGGCAATGCTCTTTCCCAGGATCAAACACGAACCTAACAATACAAACAGATTTCTCCTCCAAAACGGCCATCTCAGCGGTGATTGGATTCGTCGACTTTCCCGGAAACGACACCCTCAACCCTTGTTTGTTTCAACAAGATCTGCATCTTGATCGGCCACGGATTCAATATATTCCTCCCCGTGAATTTATTAATCTTCACGATGATTCCATACATCTTTCTTACCAGATTCAGGAGCCCAGATAAATCTGGCTCTAATACCAGTAGTTGTGGGGAAGAGTGAATACATCGTGTTGGGCCTCTGCTGCGTCAGTGTCCACGGTCCATAATAATATGATATTGTCCGCTTTAGGCCTAGCCCTAACGGATTTACTCTTGGGCTCCTTCCCAAAAGGCCTCATACTATTATATTTGTGGATACTTATAAAGATCTTCTTTAATCTTTATTCTACCAATGTAGGACATGAGTTTGCACCCTAACAATCCTCCCCACAAACCAAGGACCATCGTATTGACTCGGACGTTGACCTCTATTTAGGATCTCCCCACATCATACAGCCCCAACTTCTAGACACCCTTAGCATCACAAAGTCTTGATAACCTCCCCTTAACCAACACACCATGTGTCACCCTAGGGGTCCATCTGTCCCTTCACGGAACTTGTGCTACACTTGTGTACCAAACTTCTCTGTATCCAATATACCCTGGACTGGTCCGAATCCAGTGCCTCAGCGCGCCACCCCCGACCGCCTTTGGACTTACCATGGACCGCTTTTGTGGCCTCCATTAAGCCTCAGCCTACCCACCCCTGGTCGCTGACGATCTTCTCTTGGACGGCTCGTCTCATCGTTATGAGACCCATGTCGCCCTTCACGAACATTTTAGCTCTCCCTCGACCTATTAGGAGTTCCACGCCTTATAGTGTAAGACACCCTTCAAGTCTTGGGCCTGATACCTTTTCTTGTGCCTAGCCCAAGTTGAACCTTGGGCTCTAATACCACTTTGTTATAACGGATGTAAGAAAGATAAATAAGTACTTGAAGACAGACAACAAATTTACGTGGTTCATTAACAACTTGTTAGCTACGTCCACCGGCAGAAGGGAAGAATATTATTGATTTGGAGGAATTACAGATTTCAGAGTATACTCGCCAGAGTATTCAGATTTCAGATGACTCAGACAGACTTTTGAATGAATATAACAGACGGTTTATGAGAGTTTATATAGTACTTTCATAACAGATATTTCCTTATTAGATTTAGGAAACCCTAATAGACATAGAAAACTCTATAGCAATTTCCTAAACAGACAAGGAAACTAAATAATAGTTTCCTAAACAAATAAGGAAACTAAATCATATCGGAATCCGAACAGATTTAAGACATATTATAACAGCTAGTAAGCCTTAGTGGGTGTTTATTTTATTTTTAAATAAACAAAATGATTATGGCTAAGCATCCTAGACCTAAGGCTACATTTTTTATAACACAAAATGAGAAAAAGATGGATTCGTTCTCATTGGCCCCTTTTAGAGCACTCTTGCACGGCACACATGGTGTGCATAAGGGTTGTTTTTCTCATTTTAAAAAGATCATTCCATCTCAGTTTCTTTAGAGGCATTCATCTCACATCTCTCTAAGTTGAGAACTTTCATTTTTCTTTCATTCTAATATACCCAAATATCATCACTAGTAGTAGTAATATTTTGATATTAGAAATAGTTGTAAGGGTGCTAATATTTATCTCTATATTTGATAATATTAGTGTTAGGGATTGTCAAGGTACAAATCCTTGAGGAGAGTTTCTAGTTTGAAGCTTGGAAATCATTCTTCTTGTTATAAGCTCAAGAACAATATTTGAAAGGTGTTCAAATATTGTGCCCACTTTCTCCATACTCAATATAAGGAAATTATTATTTCTTTAACTTTTGTTATGCATGCATAAGATCCACTAGTTGAATTAGTAAACTATTTATAATATAATATTAGAAATGTCTAACATTAAGTTTAAAAAACATATTGATACAACCACCCCTTAGTTTCCTTATACCGCCATTGAAAATTGCCTTCATGTCCTTTTCTCAAACATTCTTTTACTACTTCCGCACCTATCAATTATTAACGACTTAATGAGAAAAATAATAATAGTTACTTAAACTGGTAAATAACTAGAGTTAATGAAAAAAAACAATGAATATTTTTATTAATTTATCAACGAATTTTCGTAAATATTAGTAAACGATAAGTAACAAAAAGCACGACATGTAACAAATTAAATTATGCCAAAAACATATAATTCGTGTGGTCTAGACAAACTCGGTAAGCCGGTTCATGATTTTTACACAAATGAGTCCCAAAAATTAACCTATTAAATCATTGTTTTTTTTAATTATAGTGTAGTTATTAATAATTGTTTGATAATATACACAAAAATTAACGTTATCTAAATACACAACATAACGAAAGGCCAATCGAGAAATTATATGATAAAGTAGGGGCTTAATGCGTAAAATAAAGGCGTTGTATAATTAAGGATGTAAATTTCACTCGAATCTGCTCGACATCCGATCCACACGATCCTCAAATACGGATCAAAACCTTATTTAAATGGATAACAAATGGATGACAGATGGATGGTGAAATGGATGAAGAAATCTCGCCCGTCATCCATTGACCACACGATATGAATAATTTTTTTCTTTTTAAAAAACATATACTCCCTGTAGGCAGTGGCAGACCTAAAGGTTTATACATAGGAGTGCACATTTTTCCCCGGGTAACATAGCAATATGATTGATAATTAGAATTTCTCGTCGTCATTACAAGTCAACATAACGTCAAAAAATTACCTATACGACATAAAATTTTATGTCATCTAAGAGAATTTAATGTCGTAAAAAATGCTTTAATACATGGGCATGATCTTACCTAAAAACCTTCTCTTGGAATTTTGAATTGCTATTGATAAAAAATATCTCTTTAAAATTGTTACTCACAAAACGAATTCATATTAGAAATTACTCATTTTTAAAGTTTTGTTTTTTTATAATTACTCTCTTATATAAATTTTGCCCCTAAAATTACTCGCTTTTAGTTAAAAACTCTGTCCAACTTAAGTAACATATTACATATGTTTTTGAATACTCCCCGTAGGCAGTGGCGGACTTAGAGGTTTATACATAGGAGTGCACATTTTTCCCCGGGTAACATAGCAATATGATTGATAATAAGAACTTCTCGTCGTAATTACAAGTCAACATAACGTCAAAAAATTACCTATACGACATAAACTTTTATGTCATCTAAGAGAATTTAATGTCGTAAAAAATTCTTTTATACATGGTCATGATCTTACCCAAAAAACTTCTCTTGAAATTTTGAATTGCTATTGATAAAAAAAATCTCTTTAAAATTGTTACTCACAAAACGAATTCATATTAGAAATTACTCATTTTTGAAGTTTTGTTTTTTTTATAATTACTCTCTTATATATATTTTGCCCCTAAAATTACTCCCTTTTAGTTAAAAACTCCGTCCAACTTAAGTAACATATTACATATGTTTTTGAATTCTCCCATCATTTGTCTACATATTATATCTTTCACAAAAAATAAATTGGTTAACCCTCAAACAAATAAGTGCAAAAACATACGGAATAAATCACTTAAGTTGCAGTTTTGAAGCAATTGTTTTGTAGAAATGTATCTTAAGTAAGCGAAATTTTCTTTTTAAAAAAACATTATAAGGCATTAAGTTTAAATAAACTGGATTTTAAAAAGGATTAAAATGTAATTTAATCTTAAAGAACTTTGAAATTTAAAATACTCGGTAATTACAAAATTTAAAATTGGCAACCGAGAAATTCTAAGTAGCCATCGAAGTGAAGGTATGTTAGTTCGTATGGTAAGGAGCAAAATAAAGTGGGGAGGAAAAGATAATCTAAAATTTCAAAAAATGCTGGATAGGAGGTTCGACTGGATAGGAGGTTCGAACCCCAACCCACACGTTGGTAGCAGACAATGCTAACCACTGAGCCAAGCGGATCTGCTTGACAAGTTCTACATACTTTATGTATATGTACAGTTCTTGCGTTAAAAAAAAAAAAAAAATCAGAATCTAAGTGTGCGCACGTGGGGTGCTGTGCGCACCCCCTGGTCCGCCATTGCGTGTAGGTTGAGGTGATTAAAATAAGTATAAAAGTTTATTAACTATAGAAAGTGTAACACCCGCAAATGTACCATATTTTTATAGTAAAAATATTATACGGAAACTTTTCAGCGAAATTTAGTTTTAGTTTAGAATTAAATTTTCCGTGTCTAATTTAGAATTTCCGAGTTCATATTTGGACTTTACGCGAGATTCCGAGTAAGTTACGTCTTAAGACGCTTATGGGCTTTTTCCCATATTTTTCCACTTACTCCATATACTCCCTCACAACCCTAACTCCCTCATTCAATCTTCTTCTTCTTCCTCACTAAGTAAACCCCAAATCCCTAGCCTCCATATTTGATCCATCTTAGAATCGTCACTACTCATTCATGTCTCGCTCAAATTTACTAAGGTTCGTCTTATTCGTTCCCTCTCATCTTCCTCTATCCGTTTTGGTAATAAAATTACCGTCTTTCTCGCTTTTCAATATATCCGTCTTTCTCAAAGGTGAATTATATTCATCTTTTATTATCTAATTGTAGGTGGAGACTTTCTAGACCCCGACTAAGATTACTATCTAGTGGAGGAAGGTTTAGAAATTGTTTAAAGACGCATAAAGGTAACGGTGAAGGGTTACTCGATATCATTTACGTGTTTTATGTGTTTTCTATGTTAGTAATCGTATTTAGAATATGATTAGTAAGCCTAGGACTTGTGTTGTTGATGATGGTTGTTGTTAGTTGATAATTAATATGAAAATTGATGATTTGTGAAGATAGATGATGTTGTGTTATGCCTTAGTGAAAATTGTGAAATTCGTGTATTTCGTGCCCGAGAATGAACGCTGGCAGCGTTCCCTGGACGCTGGCAGCATCGTCCGGCGCTGGCAGCGTTACTCGCTGCCAGTTTCCCAAAGTCGACTGCAGTTATCCTGCACTGACCCCTTTTCGTAAAATGATCATATCTCATTCGTTACTTTCTTGTTTAGGGCTTGTAAACAACCGTTGGAGCCGTAAGAGGATAAGCTATCACCTCCATTTAGAATTTCTGCATTTGGATGTCTAGAACTCTAGTTATGACCGTTTTGAAGTGGACCCTTGTTTTAGTTGGTTTCCAAACAACGTTATTTTGGAGAGGGGATCTATGTTTCTTATCCATTATACTTCCTAAACTTGTTCTAATGCTTATGTATCATGTATTGATTCATTTTTATCATAGTTGAATTTATATAATTCCCTATTCTCATGTTTTGTGACGGTTTTTGGTATGTCCCACTTTGAGTTGGTTTTTACACATTTTACGGTTTGAGCACTAATTTCCTATGTGCTTTGTACTCTCATTCCCTTGGCTACCTCCACGTTCGTAAGGCTGGAATGTCGGAACGGGGATGTATCCTTACTGCTTAATTGCATGTGTTAGTGGGCATATGACGACGTTGTTGGGAGGCGAAACGCTTTGCGTTGATCGACCCGGCCGTCAAATGTTGTATACTTGCGAGGTGGTGTCAACTGCATGTAGCGTACCGCTTGTTATGAGGCTTGTGCTCTTTTCCGCCTCTTTCGTGAATGTCGACCGAATTTGGGGTACTCGGCGTCTATGATTGACCGAGTCTTGGATGCGAAATGTTTATCGCATGTCGAATCGGAAAATGTGATTTCGGGAGTCTGGCCAGATTTAGACTAGGACCGCATTATTATCGTCGTTCTACCGGAAGAAAATTAGTCTACATATACGAAATGAATTGAATCGTGTATGCGTTCAGGGAATGTTTTTATCCCGTGGATGCCTTTTAATCATACTTGCATGTACACGGTGCTAGTGCGTGTCATTTACCGTGAGAGATGTCGTCAATGTATTGGTATGTTTGGATGGATGATTACATGATTGATTATTCGTGATCATTGGGTGACTTGGCATGGTTTGTTTGTCGAGTCTCAATCTTATCAAACTTATACCGCTAACGGTGAGATGCAAGCCCTAGTAAGCGTATTTGGTTGCCTAACAGTGTCTTCCCCGAGTCTATCTATAACATGATGGTTACGGATTGTACTTCTTATGCTCTTATCATTATATATTGGATTGTCTATCTATCCTTATCATATTTCACATGTATATCTATATATGCATGCTTCTATTTTCGTATTTCCTTTTATGTACGTTTAATGTGATATGGCTGGGAGAACCCGGAGTTACTCCCCACTGACTGTGGCGTTCATGTTTTTCATGGATGAACAGGTTGCTTGATTGGATGGCTTTTTGCTTGTGGTATTTTGGGTTCGGGTGTGAGCTAGCGGGCGTTGTCCCTGGATGAAACACCTCTAGACGTTATTTAGCTAGTTTGATAATCACTTTGACAATGATAACATTTTGAGAGATTTCGTCTCTTTGTTGTATATTCTATTTTAGTTTGTAATTATTTGACATTCCTCGTATTTTCTATTTGCATGTAAAAAGTTTCAAAAACATCGTATTTTCCGCTATATAAATCACATGCTTGTTATGTTTTATTTCCGCATTCGCGAGGGTTGTCTCAGAAAGAGAAAAAATATTGTGGATAGATGAAAAAGAAAAGAAAAAATGTTATTTTGAAAGAAAAAATGTTATTTTCAATAACTTTAAGATATAAAATATTCAGTTTTTTAATTTTTCTACTATGGAACTAATATTTAGTGAAAATGCAAACTAAAATCTAAATACTAAAAACAAAATAGTTTATCTTTATTTTATTAAGAGAATTAAAAGTCGTCAATTTTTTTAGTTGTTAAAATATTTATATGAAATCATTCGTTATTCACCCGAACCACCCGTTCCACTCATGCATGACACATGTTAAGTACATGGATTACGGATAAGTTGGATGATATTCACTCGACTTGAACCTGATTCACTGTCATTGCTAAATATAATGGCTCGCTAGTCGCTCCCTTCAAATATCATATCTCAATAATTGATTGTAATAATTTTATAAATATAAATGCTTAGTCATTGAGATAGTGAACCACTCTGTATAGCATAATGATTAAATGATTAATCATTGGATTAATACTCCATATCACATCACGTGAATCTCGGCCAAAATTATTATTGTAAACCTGTACCTGTATGGCTGTTTCTCGTGTAAAAGAAATGGATCAATATCACATGAATCACGGCCAGGGCCGTCTCCGACATTTCGGGGGCCCTGTTCAAAAATTTATAAGGGGCCCTCAATTACAATTAAATTTCATCTTACACCAAGAAAATTTGAGGCGCTGCCTACTACTGAGTATATTTTTAAGTTTAGTGTCTCGTAAATATTCGTCTTAACAATAGAACGGGTCAAATATTATCTCCCTTGTACATATAGGACACGTCTTTCTGCGTTTTTCATGGATTCTTCTTATGTCTTATTCTAATTATTTGTTCTCTCTTAAGCTTAAGACGGATACATCCATCTTAAATGATAATTTGCCTTACATATTCTCTTCATTTAAAATTTCGATTATAGACGATCATAATATTGTGTAATTTCTATCTAATACTCTCTTGGTCTCATTTATTTGTTTATTAACTGCAAGAGACATTACATTCAAATATAGGCAAATGGTTGAGACGGTAAAAGCGTAATTTATGATACTTCTTTATTTTTTATACTCTTTAATTGTTAAACAAGAGTTCTTTGATACTCTAATATACTCCCTCCGTCCCGGTCATTTATTTACCATTTCTATATTTGGGTGTCTCATCCATTTGTTTACCTTTCTATATTGGGAAGACTTTTGATGAGTAATTTCATCACCCAATGGGACTATTGTCCACTTGTCATCTTATGACACTACCCACAAATGGTCCCCTCCCCTTTCCTTGGTCTTTGTGCCAAAAGCAAAGGTAAACAAATGACCGGGACGGAGGGAGTATCTTTTTTTATATTTCTCAAAATATATAAAGATATTAAGAGTCATGTAGCCTAGTAAAAGTTTCCTAAAAGTTGGATAAAGAACCAATGAAGTAAATTCACAATTAGGTAAGCTTGGCTAAGCATGTGGGCCCTCGGATTTAAAGTTTGCACTGAATAAAAAGTTGATTGACAGGATTCGAACCTGCGTCTCCTTTGTAGGAGGTATACTCTCTACCAACTACACCTCTAAACATTCAGTGATTTTTTTTGTTTCAAACCGTATATATTAGAACTGCAATGTTTATTGGGCCCCCAAAATTCAGGGGCCCTGTGCGCACGCACGAGATGCACATGCAAATAGCCGGCCCTGATCACGGCCTATACGGCTATACTGACTACCATTTAATATAAGATGAAAATCCACATGTAGTTGACAATATCTAACTGTACCTATAAATAAATCTTCTAGAGTGCTATTACATCCCTCCGATCGGGAAACCAATAGCCTTGTTAGTTTAGACAACTATCTACTATATGAACTTGCATAAATGTGTCTTTCTGGGTAGGCTTTTGGTTGAATGATTTTGAAAATGAACAAGGTGACAAAATTTCAAAATAAACAAGGTGACAAAATTGCATAATTTTGTTAGTTACTTATTATTGAAATTGCATAATTTTGAAAATGAACAAGGTGACAAAATATCCAAATAAATGTGCATTATTTGCTTTTTCCAGTAGCCTTGTTAGTTTAGACAACATGTCTTCGGTCATTATTCTAACTATAGTTGTCATGTGAGAAATCCTTTTTGGGCATTTTGACACCCCGCGATCACATTAAAGTAAACATATAGATTTGCAGCGGAAAACACGAGATTTTTAAAAACTTTAAAAGCAAAACCACGAATGTCACTGTATTATAAAACCAAAACCTTGTTTAATAAATCGTTTATACAAATTGCATCTTAAATAAATACAAGGGAGACCGATCCCTTGATAAAACACAATTAAGATAATAATCTAATATACGCTAAGGGTGAATCGCTGTAAGAACAACGCTCGCTAGCTCACTCACCACAACCCCATGCAAACACCAACCTGCAACCTGTTCATTCATTAAAAGTGAATGCCACAGTCAGTGGGGAGTAACTCAGGGTTCTCCTACCCATATCACATCAAAACGCACATAAATAAGCATATAATCATGTGTCATCATGAAAACATATATACATGCCGAATGTGATAATAGCATTATGATATTAACAATATACGAGTAATGAAAACCATCATCCATCATCATCATGCAATACAAGACTCAGGGAAGACTCCCTTTGGCAACCATATAGAACACTGAGGGCTTGTATCTCACCATTACCGACATATGCTTGAGAAGGTTTGGGACTCGACATACAAACCAATCATACGCATCCAATCAATCAAGTATACAATCCATCATATGATCGAACATAAGCATACAAACTCTCACGGTAAATGACACGCACTAGCACCATGTACATAGCAAGTATGATCAACCTGTTGGAGTAAGTGTCCTCCACAATAGTGCATTTATATAATAAATCTCATTTGGTATATACGTGGCATGCATGATTAGTATATTTTGATACTCCACGTCAGTTGATTAACGTAAATCTGTAACGCTTGGCTGACTAGAGTTTGACGTTATTGTCGTATGACGGCGGTAATCAAATGATCCCTTTAGGTCACACCTATAGGATGAGACCCAAATAGAATACTAATTATTTGTATACGATACAGTTTAATTAGAGCATTACATATATTTGATATGTACGTTTAGTTACGAGAGTTATTTATTGGAAATTGAGTTGCGAACTCATTCCACTTAAGTGTATTAGTCAATTATACGATAACTGACTGAATAAATTTTACGTCTTATTTTAATACGATTAAATAAGATTTAATTTAATGATTAATCGTTAATTCATTAAATTAGTTGAGGTCATATGCATATATTTTGAGGGGTAGAGGTAAATTAGATTAATTAAATTAAAACTAAGCATTGTGGGAACCCATTTATATATTTGATATAATGGTAAAATACTACTTAAAAGTTAAGTACATATTATTTATTTATTTGTGTCATATAATTGTTATATGATCAAATTAACACTTAATTATACAAGATAATTAAACATATGATTAATAAGTATTTGTGGGACAAATATCAAAAATTATAATGGACCATTATAAATCACAATGGTCCGGTTTTGTGCACATGGAAGATGCATGTGTGTTGTGCTTTTATTAACACACAATTCACTATATTGATAGTGATATATCATCCTAGCTTTAATCATTACTACCTTACCCATACTCTACCTTCTTACACAAGAATAAAATAAGCAAAATTGGCCTATTGGAGCTCTTGTCATCCGGCCATGATGGCCTAAATGACCCAAAAAGTTGCTCAATTTTTGATGAGTCTTTCACTTGCTTATTTTTCTTACTTCTATCACTAACTCAACTTCTCTCTAAACTCTCATATACACTAATATTCTTAACCTATTACTAGTGTAGTAATACAACAATATTAGTAGTATTATGTCTTGCTTATTATCTAGTTAATAATAAGTTAAGATTATTTTGGGTTTAATCTTGGGTGCAACAAGAAGGAGACCTTCTACTTTGGAGGTTGTTTTATAGAGGATCATCCATTATTTTCATGCTCAAGAACAATAAGAAAAGACTTTCTTATTGTGCCCATTTTGCCGAAATTTTCCAATGTAAGAAAATTTCATCTTATCTTTATATTTATGCTTTTATATTTGCATGCATGATAACTAGATCCTAAATCATTAAGTTAATATAATTTAATGAACTAATTAGAGGAGTCTAATTAAAGGTCTAGGACTTACACAAACACGGGTTTTACCTTCTTCTAGCATATACGATGAACATATACGATGAACATTTCGTATATGAAAGACTCATTTCCTCCCGCTAGGACAACGATAATAATACGGTCGTAGTCTAAACCTGGCCAAACTCTCGGAAAGAACATGTTCCGATTCGAGATGCGATAAACATTTCGCATTCAAGACTCAGTCAAACACAGAAGCAGCGTACCCCAAATTCGGTTAAACTACTCGAAAGAGGCGAAAAGAGCACAAGAATCAAATACAAGCAAGTACGCTACATGCAATGACACCACCTCGCAAGGATACAACATTTGACGGTCGGGCCGATCAACGCAATGCGTTCGCCTCCCAACAACGTCGTCATATCCTCACTTACTTGTCATATAGATTGAAAAAGGCTCAAAATTGGTGACCATGTCTAATCTTAATTCTGGATTGTGTAGCACATTAAGAGGCTAGTATTAACAACTATCCCTAAACCATCTGATTTTGAATCTTATGGTGTTGTGCTTTTATTAACACACAATTCACTATATTGATAGTGATATATCATCCTAGCTTTAATCATTACTACCTTACCCATACTCTACCTTCTTACACAAGAATAAAATAAGCAAAATTGAGCCCTCTTGGAGCTCTTGTCATCCGGCCATATGGCCTTTAAATTGACCAAAAGTTGTTCAATTTTTTTATTCTTCTTCACTTGCTTATTTTTCTTACTTCTATCACTAACTCAACTTCTCTCTAAACTCTCATATACACTAATATTCTTAACCTATTACTAGTGTAGTAATACAACAATATTAGTAGTATTATCTCTTGCTTATTATCTAGTTAATAATAAGTTAAGATTATTTTGGGTTTAATCTTGGGTGCAACAAGAAGGAGGCCTTCTAATTTGGAGGTTGTTTTATGGAGGATCATCCATTATTTTCATGCTCAAGAACAGTTTTCTTATTGTGCCCATTTTACCGAAATTTTCCAATGTAAGAAAATTTCATCTTATCTTTATATTTATGCTTTTATATTTGCATGCATGATAACTAGATCCTAAATCATTAAGTTAATATAATTTAATGAACTAATTAGAGGAGTATAATTAAAGGTCTAGGACTTACATGTGGTATCAGATTTCAATTGTTGCATGCATGTCGATTTTAAGCATTAAAATCGAGTTATACGATAACTTGGGTAAAATTGAAAATTTGTGTTCAAAATTGGTTTGCACGAAATTTTTGATTTGCATGCATACCTAATGACCTCAAAATGGTTGTGGTCAAATTTGGTGATTTTATGGATTAATTTGCTATTTATTTTGATTTATGGTCTTTAAATCATGTTAATATGCATATTTTATGTTAAAAGTTAACTAAAAATAGTTGTATATTTATTCTGGCCTTTAAATTTTTGATATGATCTCACATGCATGTTGTACATATTGTATGTATAATTTCGTGACTTTTAATTAAGTTTTGCATGATGATTGATTTTTATAAGATAAAAGTCAATAAAGTGAGACTATTATGATCATAAAATTGAAACGTCCTTTTCTGGTCTTGAAAATTTTTGGTACTTTTTATAATCTCATTTATATCATCTTGGTGAAATTTTATAATTTGTTTCACTATTTTACTATATTTAATGGTTTTGGGTAAATGTTTCTGGTTTTTGGAGTCCCTAGAAATGTTCCAGAATGTAAAAAAAATTTTGTTTCAAATTTTTATGATTTTTATATTTTATTTTGGGTTTATTTCATAAATGTTATGATTAAACCTCTATATTTAGCAAATAAGATCAATTCGAACTAATTAAATACAAACAAAGTTAGAAGGGACTAATTTTGAGTTCTAAATCAGTTTAGATAATTAGTTTGAGCTTAAATACGATTTAAGTATTGATTATTGATTTTTAATGGGTAAAAATCGATAAAATCCATAAAACCGAGCTAGAATGAGCATGATAAGTATCAAGGGCGATTTTGGCATGATTTTTACAGCATTTTATTTATGTTGTTATTTTTGAATGAATGAATGTCATTTATTTAATTTTTAATGCAAGTTGTACATAGTATGGCCTAGATTATTTTAATCGGTATTACCCGTAATGTAAGGGAATACCGATTCGGTTGTAATTTTATTTGCGATCTCGTATCGTCGTTTGTAATAATTTAATTTCATTTTTAGATCAAATGTATAATAGGAATTTTATTTGTATCTTTTGTAATTAATTATTATGAAGACGGAGATTCCCGAAGTCAGTGTTCCAAAAGACGGTGCCATGAAGAGGCAAGGGGCCAAGGAGTTGGTTTCCGATTTTGTAATCTACTAGTTAATTCGATTAGCTAGGTGGCCATACTAGGATTTATTATTTGCTTGCTTTATTTTTCCGCTCATGCCAAAATCGCCAACATGCATCTTTATTTCTCGATTGTCAATTCAAAGTTATTCAAAATTCACCGACTTAGTTCGCTTATAGGGAATTAATAAAAAAATTGACAAGACCTCTCACATAACTTAAAAAATTGAGATTTAGCCTTACCAATTAGTAACACCTATGAACCCCGTGTTCATTAGGGCTACCACGCTCGTGGGTCCCTTTTTACCTCGGGTAAGTAGGGTGATGCGATCACAAGCCAAAAATTGGATTGGACTCAACGAGATAAG
>JAIUZE010032618.1:0-15816 GCA_022085475.1 Heliosperma pusillum | reverse complement strand
TTTTAATTCATATGCTCTTATCATTATCTATATGTATGCATGCTCTACTTTTGTATTTACTTCTATGTACGTTTGATGTGATATGGCTGGGAGAACCCGGAGTTACTCCCCACTGATTGTGGCGTTCATGTGTTTCATGAATGAACAGGTTGCTTGCATGGATGGCTTTTTGCTTATGCTATTTTGGGTTCGGGTGTGAGCTAGCGGGCGTTGTCCCTGGATGAAACACCTCTAGACGTTGTTTAGCTTGTTGCTAATTACTTTGTCTTTTGTTAACACTTTGAGAGGATGTGTATTTTTATTTAGTTTGAAATGTTTTGACACTCCTCGTATTTTTCTATTTTGCATGTATAAAGGTTTTTAAAATACCGTATTTTCCGCTATATAATTCACATGCTTGTATGTTTTATATTTCCGCATTCGCGAGGGTTGTCACATGAGGAGTGGTCACTCACGGTAAGCTTGACAGGATGTGTACGTGGTCCACAGATCAACACAAGTCCTTTATTTAGAGCGCAAATTTATCCTCACTTATGCGCGTCCCGGGAACTTTCCAATAGGTCACCCATCTAAGACTGTAACACCCGCAAATGTACCCTATTTTATTTTAAAAATATTATACGGATACTAGTTAGCGTAATTTTAGATTAAGTCTAGAACTTAGTTTCCCGTGTCTAATTTAGCAAATACGAGTTCGTATTCGGACTCCACTCGAAATTCCATGTGGGTTACGCCTTTAGCCGCTTTTGGGCTTTTTCCCCATATTTTTCCACTCACTCACCTTATAACCCTAACTCCCTCATTCTTTTTCCACTCATCTTCTTCCTCACCAAGTAAGCAAAACCCTAAACCCCATTTTTAATCAAACTCAAACTTTCCCTCTTAACACATCCATTACTCACTCAAATACGTTAGTTTTCATCATAATCTTTCCCTCTTATCGTCCTCTACCTTTTGTGGTAATACAATTACCGTCTTTCTCATTTTCAATTTATCCGTCTTTCTCAAAGGTGAATTATATTCATCTTTTGTTGTCTTTTTGTAGGTGGAGCCTTCAAGACCCCGACAAAGATTACTACCTTGTGGAGGAAGAGTTGGAAGACGATTGAAGACACACAAAGGTAACGGTAAAGGGTTACTCGATATCAATACGTGTTTTAATGCTTTAATTGATGTTTACTAAATGTTTAGTGACAATTGTTAAGCATTTAATGTGTTTTAGTAATAGGGAATTTAGTTAGAATTAGATGAGTATTGTTAGAATTTGTGTTGGTTAAGGATTGTTGATGATTATTGATAGTTGATGATAGTTGATGATAGTTATTGATGATTGTTGAAGATTATTGGTGAAGTATAATGATTTACGTGTGAATGTGGTCCCAGCCGGCCGACTACCTGGGAACACGGCTGAGATTTGCGAGAAATCATGGTGTTGTGTAATCCCCAGCCGGCCGACCGGCTGCCGGTCCCCCTTACCGGCTGGGAATCCCCTTTATTTTGAATGTTTTACATTTGTTGCTGAATTGCCAGCCGGGTAGCCGGCGGCCGGTCCCTTGACCGGCTGGCACACCCTGTATTTCTTCCTCTATTTCTTTCCTTATGCTTTCATTTATAATAGTTTGCATGGTTCGTTTATCGTATAAATTTACGTGATAGCATTAAATATTCATGTTTAGAATATATAGTATTCCATTCACTTATGTTTACGTGATAGCATTTATAATAGTTTGATATTAAATTTACGTGATAGCATTTATAATAGTTTGATATGTTCGCCTTTGAGTCGGTTTTACCTATGTTTTGATTTGAGCACTAATTGTTAAGTGCTATGAACTCTCATTCCCCGGCTATACCTCCTTGTTCGTTAGACTGGAATGTCGGAACGAGGAGGTGTATCCTTAATGCTTGAATGCATGTTTTAGTGCAAATATGACGACGTTGTTGGGAGGCGAACGCATTGCGTTGATCGACCCGGCCATGAAATGTCGTATCCTTGCAAGGTGGTGTCATAGGATGTACCGTACCGCTTGATTATGATGCTTGTGCTCTTTCCGCCTCTTTTGTGTAGGTTGACCGAATTTTGGGTACTCGGCTTCTGTGTTTGACGGAGTCTTGGATGCGAAATGTGTATCACCTGTCGAATCGGAACATGTTTATTCCGAGAGTCTGTCCAGGTTTAGACTAGGACCGTATTATTATCGTCGTCCTACCGGGAGGAAATGAGTCTACATATACGAAATGTTTATCGTGTATGGTTCAGGGAAATGTTTATCCCGTGGATGTGTATTGATCATACTTGCTATGTATATGGTGCTAGTGCGTGTCATTAACCGTGAGAGATTATGTTACCATATTCTATGTTTGGATGGATGGTTACATGTTGATTATTTGTGACTGTTGGATGACTTGGCGTGGTCTATATGTCGAGTCTTTATCTTATCAAGTATATGCCGCTAACGGTGAGATGTAAGCCGTAGTCAGTATATAGTTGCCTAAGGGTGTCTTCCCCGAGTTTGTCTATAATCTGATGCTTATAGTTTTGTACTTCATGCCCCTATATCTTTATATAAGAATGCTTCTACTTGTCTATTTCCGTTTAAGTATGTCATTTGTGATATGGCTGGGAAAACTCGGAGTTACTCCCCACTGACTGTGGCGTTCATGTTTCATGAATGAACAGGTGGCTTGGCTGGATCTTTGCTTGTTTTTGGATTTGGGTGTGAGCTAGCGAGCGTTGGACTCGACGATTCACCCATAGACGTTTTTAGCTAGTGTGCTAACTAACGTTTATGTTTTGATCACGTTTTGAGAGACTACGTCTCTTGTAGTATTTTATACTTTCGTTTGTATTTATTTGACACTCCTCGTACTCTTATTTTCGCATGTAAAAAGTTTCAAAAATATCGTATCTTCCGCTATATAAATTGCATACTTGTTATGTTTTATTTCCGCTATCGCGAGGGTTGTCACAGTTGGTATTAGAGCCTATGATGCTCCCGACGCACACACCTGAACCCTAAACTTAAATTACTTTACCTTGAAATAATAAATGAGAGATGGGTAGAAATTAAGGACTTTACTTGGTAGTCTCTTTGTTTATGCTAAGTGTTAGGATTAACCTTGATTTTTTTTTGTCTCTTATGAAGATGGTTAGACCTCGACTAGTAGAGAATGTCATTCTAGAGGCTCTTACTGAAGTCCAACGAAACTAACAAGATGCGGCCAATGCTCAAGGAAACCAGGCCTTTCCAAATAGAGAAGACCATCACCAAGTAGGCTATGCTTGGGTGGCTAGCCAAATTGCTAGGAGTAAGATCACGCCGTATGGTGGAGAACCAGACTCTACCGAGCACTCGGAGTGGTTTCGGGAAATGGAAAAGTAATGCTAAGCACTTTCTTGTGAGGGAAGCCGACAATTGGTGGTCGATTACAAATACCACAGCTACTCTTGAACTCAATTTCAATTGGAAATGTTTGAAAGCTATTGTTGAGGACCAATTTTACCCCAAGGAGCTCAAACATCAAAGACTCAAGGAATTCATTGATTTCAAGCAAGGTGACTTGACGGCTCAAGACTTCACCACTCAATTCAACAAGCTTGCTCACTTTGCACCAAGGCTCATCAAGGATGATGAAGACCGAGCTTTTTATTATCGTAATAAGCTTAGTGCTTTGCTCCAAAGCAAAGTAAGGAGGAGTTATACCTCTTTTGGAGAATTGTATGATGATGCACTTTGGGCCGAGAACTCCATGAAGGCCATCCAGGATGAAGCAAAGATGAAATGTCCCCCTCCTTCCTTCTCACCTAGGGCAAACTTTTATGGAAAAAGGTTGTTTACTCCCTCGTCTTCCAATGCCTATGCCAACAAGCGGAGATTCAACCCTCCCCCAAATGCACATGCAAGGGGTCCTTTCTTGCCTCAAGCTACTTCTAATGTGGCTCATAGGACTTATGCTCCCCCCCAAGCTCAAGCTCAAGGTCGCTTTTTTTACTGTTGTAGACAACCACGCCACCCCGGTGTCGGATGCTTCAACCAACCTTATGTTTGCTTCTTTTGCCAAAAGACTGGTCACCGTTATGACGATTGCCCCGATCGCAAGTTGCCCCTCCAATTGCCAAACCCAAGGGATCTATCTATGCTCTAAGCCGAGCCAAAGCGAATGCTCATCCGCATATAATTACGGGTATGTTCTCAATCTTAGAGAAACCGTGTCTTATTCTATTTGATACCGGTGCATCCATGTCCTTTGTGTCTTCAACTTATGTTGATAACTTAAATATCGAGCCTACTTCTAGTGAGGATACTCCGATATCCTTACCTTTTGAAGAAATTATCTTATGTTATACTCTTTACCCCAATGTTCCTATCTCTATCGCGGAAAACATCTTTCCCGCTAATATCCTTAAGTTCCCTCTAGGAGAGTTTGATGTAATCCTAGGTATAGATTGGTTAGCGTTGTACCATGCTAGATTCGAGTGTAGAGATCAAAAGATTTTTTTAGAGTCCTTTAGGAGTAATAATAACCTATAAGGGATCTCATTTTCGAATGGGTGTGCAATTGGTTTCCGCAATGAAGTTGGTGAGTATGGTAAGAAAGGGTCACTAAGTGTTCTTGTGTATTGTGACTTCTACAACTACCTCCTTATCAAATATTGAAGACGTACAGATAGTACGTGACTTTGTTGATGTATTTCCCAAAGACTTGCCCGCGATCCCTCCTGAGCGTGATGTTGAGTTTTCCATTGATCTTATGCCCGGATCCGGACCCATAGCTAAAGCTCCATACCATATGGCTCCAACCGTGTTGAAAGATTTAAGGAAGCAACTTGATGAAATGATTGAAAAAGGTTTCATTCGACAGAGTGCCTCGCCTTGGGGTGCTCCCGTTCTCTTTGTGAAGAAGAAGGATGGTTCCATGAGACTTTTTTTTTACTACCGTGAGTTGATCCGAATTACAATCAAGAACAAGTATCCTTTGCCAAGAATTGAAGATTTGTTCGATCAACTAAAGGGTGCTTCTGCTTTTTCCAAGATTGATTTGAGATCCCGATATCACCAAAGATATGGTCACTTTGAGTTCAAGGTGATGCTATTTTCATGGATCAAATGAACCGCACGTTTAGTGAGTATCTTGACAAGTGTGTACTGGTGTTCATTGACGACATCCTTATTTTCTCCAAGACCGAAGAAGAGCATGTTATTCATCTTAGGACCATTTTGAGTGTCCTTCGTCGTCAAACGTGGTTTGCCAAATTCTCCAACTGTGAATTTTGGTTACCTAAAATGTCCTTTTTTGGACATGTAATTTCTAAAGAAGGTGTGATGGTAGACCCTTCTGATATTGAAGCTGTGGTGGATTGGAAAATTCCAACCGATGTTACAGAAGTCTGAAATTTTCTTGGTTTAGCTGGTTACTACCGTCAATTTGTCAAAGATTTCTCAAAGCTTGCTAGACCGATGACTCAATTATTGAAGAAAGAAACCAAGTTCGTATGGAATGAAGCTTGTGAAGCCGCTTTTCAAGAACTAAAGAAAAGGTTAACTACCGCCCCGGTATTGACTTTACCTGAAGATGGTGTAGACTTTGATGTCTATTGTGATGCTTCCAAGATGGGATTGGGTTGTGTACTTATGCAAAGTAGTAAAGTGGTTGCTTATGCCTCGAGACAGTTGAGAGTTCATGAAGTAAAGTACCCTACTCATGATCTGGAATTAGCCGCCGTGGTCCATGCGTTAAAAGTGTTGAGAGTTTGAAGTACATATTTACTCAAAAGGAATTTAATATGAGACAAAGAAGATGGTTGGAATTGGTGAACGACTATGATTTTGAGTTGCTATACCATAAAGGGAAAGCCAATGTTGTTGCCGATGCTCTTATTAGGAAATCTTCTCATGCCTTGAATGCTATGTGGGTACTACCCGATGATCTATGTACCGAGTTTCGAAAGTTGAAGGTGGAGTTGATGATTTTATTATGCTAGTGCCTTGGTTGCCGAACCCGTTCTTCTCCGTGAAATCCGTGAAAGTTAAGTTGATGATCCTACCTACAAGTCAATTCAAGTCAAGCTTCTAGTAGGAAAAGCCAAAGACTTCAAAATCGATGACAAAGGTGTCCTTCGACTCCATGACCGAGTGTTCGTGCCTAATGCTCTTGACTTGAGAAAGCGATTTCTTGATGAATCTCACCTTTCTCCTTATTCTATCCACCCCGGAGGTGATAAGATGTATAAAGACTTGAAGCTACAATTTTGGCGGCCGAATTTGAAAAGTGATGTTGTGTTTTATGTTGGAAGATGTCTTACTTGCCAACAAGTGAAAATCGAACACAAGAGGCCCGGTGGATTGCTACAACCTTTGGATATTCCAGTATGGAAGTGGAAATATATTTCTATGGATTTTGTCATGGATTTGCCAAGGACCGTTGGAAGTAAAGATGTCATTTGGGTTATTGTTGATCGTTTGACCAAGAGTGCTACATTCATCCCGATCAAGGAGACTTGAAGTTTACATCGCCTAGCAAAAGCCTATGTTGATGAGATCGTCAGATATCATGGTTTTCCCAAGAAGATCATATCCGACCAAGACCCGATGTTTTGTTTGATATTTTGGAAGGCCTTACAAGAAGCCATGGGTAGTAAGTTGTTGATGAGTACCGCTTTCCGTGCCGCTACCGATGGTCAGACAGGGAGGACTATCAAGACTTCAGAAGACTAGCTTATGGCTTGTGCACTCAATTTCCAATCTAGTTGGGAAAAGAGTCTACCGTTGGTGGAGTTTTCTTACAACAATAGTTACCATGCCTCGATCAAGATGGCTTCTTACGAAGCCCTCTATGGAAGAAAGTGTCGAAGTCCTATTTGTTGGAATCAATTGAGTGATGTTCGTGATTTAGGTCCCGATGTTCTTGTTGAGACCATTGATCATGTGAAAGTCATCCGTGATAGGATGAAAGCTGCTCAAGACTGACAAAAATTCTATGCCGATGTCCGAAGAAGACCGTTGGAATTTGAAGCTGGAGATAAATTTTTCTTGAATGTATCCCCGATGAAGGGTGTTAAAAGGTTTGGTGTAAAGGGTAAATTGAGTCCGAAATACATTGGACCCTTTGACATTGTGAAAAGAATTGGTGTAAAGGGTGTTAAAGCATGCCTCTTATCCAGGCTAGCAAGAGACGCTCTAAAGGCGTTTATCTAGTCTATTTTTATTTAATAATTGGACTTATCTTAGAAACCCATGTTAGTATAAATACTCGACTTAATAATTTAAAATGTCCATTCTGTCATATGATTAGAAACCTAAGCTCAAATTAACAGTAGATTACATCTCTTCATTCTTCTTCAGAATTTGACTTATGTTCTTCAAAAATTTAAAATCGGTAATCAATCTAATATAAGTTTCTTTCATTCTTCATTATTTTATTTATGTAACTTGTTATTTTATTTCCGTTCTTTCAATTACCAAGTCAAAGTATATTAATTGCATAGTTAGATTGTTAATTGGTTTTACTTCCATTATGTATAGCTAATCTATTTTCTAGGATTTCGGGGATTAATGGGTAGTAACTAAAATTACATTTATGAATCATTGATCTATAATTATTCGAGGAAGAATGATGAGAGAGAAAGGTAGAGAGAAGCTGTCCTAACTTTCTAGGGTTTTTGGTTTTTTGTGCAATGGCCAAAATCAAATCAACTAATCATTCTCAAGTTATTACTAAATCAAATAGTAAAAATATTAGTACATCAATTAATACAAACACAAACTCTAATAATAATTCATTAATTAATACAAACAATAGTAATAAAACTGGTTCTGAGAATAGGAATTTTCAAACAAAAACGATGGATATTCATGAGTCTGTAATATTAGATGTTAGGGAAGCAGTTCAAGCACGGTTTCAAGAGGATATTCTGGGGCATGGAATGAATGAATATGGACAGGAGGATCAATGGCAGGAGGTTGTGTTGAAAAGGAAGAAACAAGAGATGAATCGTGCACGGGAGGTTAAATTGGAATCAATTGCTGAATGTGAGACGGATGAAGCTGCACCGAAAGATAATACTCTTAAAATTACTATGGAGGATGTTCAAGATGAGCCTAAAGACTGGTCTTCCGCAGTCTATGAGTATGTTATGGGGGCAAATCCTACTCGTATGGTTCTCGAAGGTAAATAAATGGGTAATCTCATATTTGGTTAATATAATCTACAACAATTTTTAATTATAATCAACCAATTTTGCTTATCCCAAATGTTTCATAAACATAATGCATTCTTAGTAATATAACAATTACATTACTAAAATGAATCTTATTTAATAATATTACAATAAGATATAATTGTCACTTACAATAAAAAAATTAGTTCAATTTAAGGGCTTAATTAATCTGTATCGCTATACAATTAATTAATGCACATGATTAGGGGATTTGTCCTTTAGGTGTGACCTCAAGGGATCAACTGATCACCACCGTCATACGACAGTAACGTCAAACTAAATTGAGTCAATCGTTATCGTTTTATGTTGACCAGTTGACTATAATATTCATCATCTCTTTTTATTCTTATTATTGAGATTTAATTATGTGATCGCACTATTGTTGAGGACACTTACTCCAACAATCTCCCACTTGTCCGAGACAAGTGTGCGTCACCATTTTTCTTGTCCTATTACAATCTCCCACTCAATGCAAGGTGTCTTGCAGGTCGTACTTGTATTTGATCATATCATGAGTGGTTTCCTCGTTCTGGAGAGTAACTGTCTGACCGGAATTATCTACCATAGATACCTTCCTAGGGTGGCCACGCATTTTCAGCTTAGTCCTCCTTTAGTGGCCTTGAGATTTTAAAACTACCCTGACAAGGGGTGGACAATTCCTATCGCACTATTCCCTTTGAATAGCCACAGCTCATCATGACCCAAAAGATACCCATTTGACCCCAGTTACGAAGGTCGTAGAGCATAAATCAAAGTCATTCTGAAACTGTGCCACCTTTGACGAACAGTCTTTAGTCAAAGAATTGACTCAAAAAGAATACTATAGTAGCTCTTGCCACGACCAGGCTACAAGAATTGCCAGAACTCTATAAGCGGTCACTGCACGACAAATTATCCCTTACAGTCTGTCTATGTGATTGACTAGTCATCCCTTATGACCCTATGACACTTGAACTTGCCATCAATCGCATCACACTCTAGTCACTTAGAGATGTCACCTCATATAAGCAACTAGGAGCCAATGATATGTTAATCCAGTCCACTTTAATGGGGTTCAAAATATTCTCTATAACCCATTTGGATATAACAAGGCACAAAAACAAGTTTTAGAAACTCGAACGATAAATGTGATTATCATATATGAACAATCAACACAATGTTATTGCTTCATATCATATAATCTAAAGTTTATTTCGTCCATGACAATTCATGACGATCTTATTAAATGCAATAAAGGCTTGGGTAGTTAATATATCATGTATTCATTTAATCCAACCTTGTGAATTTTTTTTCCTTCTATCCAATATTATTCCTAATAACATAAATTCATCTACATACATGTCTAGATCTCTATCTAGTGTTGGGCTCTTTAACTTGAAAGATGCTCCCACTCGTTATCATGATAACTGATAGGTATTGAGGTGAAAGGATCTACCATTAGTTCCTTGTAAGCCACCTTATCCTCATCATAATGTACTAGGTCTCTATTTGTAGAATTTATAATGATTGACTCTTCAATCATCCTTTTATTTATTCGCTTCTAGTATAACAAAAGTATGCCTAGGATTTTGATAAATCCTTATACGTTTGAAAATTTGTTTTTGTGTAACCTTTACCACATATCCAAATTTTCTCTACCAAACACAAGAATGAATCCCTAGTTCTCCTTGAGAACCCTATGGATGGTCTTGTAGGCTATCCAATGACACTCATGTGGATTGATTTGTTATAGGCTTGTCATGCTCCCAGCATAAAACTCATTTAGGTATGTGCATGTAATGGCATACATGATTTGTCAAATGGCGGAAACATTAGCTCATATTTCAACAACTCTTAGGTTCACTGGATGGCTATGACCGTTGATAAGTGAGTATTTGTATGGTTTTAACCCCCAATTTAGCTCGGTTTTGTATGTCATTTTTGCTTTGTTAAGCCACTTTATGAGCTAATATCGTCTTCTAGGCGAATTCCTATGTTCTAACCTGTTTTGTAGGGAAAGTGACGTTTCTACGCCCTTTTTCTATATTCCCAAGCATTTTCCTAGAACCCGACGATTCGAAGAAGCAAGCTTGACCAAGTGAAAGGCATTTCAAGAAGGTTCACTAATTCGAAAGAGAGAAGAAGCAAAGACAGTTTCGTAGTTGTCGGAAGATCAATCAATTGAAAGGAAGAAATCATCGCTTTACATCAAACCCTATCAACAAACCCGACTCAAGAGGTCAAGGGGGATGTTGGAAGTCAAGTCAAAGCAAAAGGAGATGAAGCGTTAGTCAAAAGCTTCCAGAAGACAAAATACCCGATCGGGTTTGTGTGTACCCGATCGGGGAAGTGTGCTGCTCTGCACAAAACGGCGTCAACTTCCTAAATTTGACCTATGTGTTTAATGCCCGACCTCTTCTCCACGAAACCCTAATACTATAAATAGATGCTCTAGCCCTCATATCATATCACACACCTTTCTACAATCCTCTTCTCTTCTCTTCTTACAATTCTCCTTAGATTAGGAGGAGGGGGAATTAGCCTCCCTCCTCTCATTTTCTTCTTCTTTAGTCTTTAGTTATTTGTTTATTTCTGTCCCTTAGTTTAGATTAATAAGGGTTTCATCCTTGTAATCTCCTTTGTGTGATTCAAGCGTGGCAATTCAAGGATCGTTTATTATATGCAAGGATTTTCTATTATTGTTATCGCTTTCGTTCATGATCGTCATATAGGTATTCCTACTTTATCTTTCGTTTAATGTCCTTATTGTTTTCCATTTAATTGTTATTCTCTTTACATATTGTCTTAGATTAATTTTAGTACCGTTATAATTGTTGTTTCATTTCCTAGATTGTCAATTAGCGTCGTTATTATCACCATATAAAGAGTCAAAACCAAATAAACATGTCTATCCTAGTTTTCATTGTTAATATCATTTTAGACATAGATATCATCATGAGTGAGTAGTCATCCTTTCTAGGGTGTAGGGTAGCCATGTTAGATTGATTAAAAGATGTTAATTGGATAAATGAATTGTGCCTTTAAAACATTGTGTCTATTAATGTTTGGATTGTAACGATAGTTAACGATTTTTAGCTAAAATCATTTGACTAGTATGGAATTCTTTTCCAAGGTAGATATTCAGGAATTGAATAGACAAAGCATGACATGGTAAATTAAGACCTAGTAAATCGCACTAAAAGCCTGCTAGACCATCTGATCTATGATTGTAATGAACACGCCATTCTTACGAACGCTCAATGAATTATTTGCATATCCTAAATCCAATTTCATCAATATATCAATCTACATGTGTGAACCTACTTCCCTAGATGCTTTTCATTACTTGCTTTATTGTTTTCGGTTGTTTTTATTTTGTTTTAATTTATGCTTTATATTAGTTTAGAAACCAAAACTCCAAAACCCAGATATTCTTTAGATAAGACCAAATTGCGAGACATTTCACATCTTATAGGAAACACCATCTCCCTGAGGATCGACCCCTACTTCCCTAATTACATTAATTTGTTATTAGCCTAGTCTGGGTAATTTATCTTTGTATTGGGCTTGCGACATGCCTGATCAACCGTTTCATAGTTATCCCACTTTCATCAACATGAATAACTTATTTAACTTGTTGAAATAGATAAAGGATCTTATCGATATAAGACACTTTCTAAATGCCAATCTAAAATCTTCTATTCCACAATATATATTGATTTTAGTATACATGTTGCCCTCTTTCTTCCAATATTAAAATCCCACCACTCCTTTCGAAAAGGCAATATGAATACGTCACTCACAGTGAGTGTTACGCCATTTACGTGGAAGACAATTTCTCCCACTGAACTTCATGTCTTTACATGTTAACTTTAACTTCCACTGATCTTCAAGTCTTTAGATGACTTTAACTCCCACTGGACTTCATGTCCATATATGACTTTTCGATAATTCGAGTGGAACTCTTCTTATATCTCATAATAGAAAAGATCATCATAACCTCTAGGTAGATACCTTAGGCTTCTGTCATGTACACATCCCATTCCAAATCTCTATTTGGATATGTAGTTTTGTTGTGTATCTTGTACACACCTACTATCAGGTATTTTACTGATGTTTCGGATCTAAGCATAGTTACGCATTAACTTAGCTTATGCAGACATTTTCATGTCTATCCATGCAACTATAATTGGACACCTCCAAATAAAACATCATCATGTCTATAGAATGATTTATTATTGGACAACTCCAAATACATCATTCCTTTGCATAGATTCCATTTAGTTTCATTCATCTCTTTAGAAAATCGAAATTTAAAATTTCTAGTTGCTTCCACTTCATAGATAATAATCTTATTATATCAAGAACATTTTATTTTGGTCTCGTCACTAGTCTAAGGATTCACCTAAGAACGCTTTCTTTTGGTCTCCTCACTAGTCTTGAGTCTAACCTAAGAGCATTTTCTTTTTGTTTTCTCACTAGTTCCTAGCTAGTTTTTCATTGTCGTTGTGGCTTATTTTCTCTCACTCTATCTTTAGAAAAATACAACAATTTTCTCTAAAGATAGCCTTATGAGCCACAAACAATTTTGTACTCATACTCGTGAAGGAGGTAGAAGTATCACAACATGACATTAAGTGATGATCTACTAAAGACTTCATTGTAAAGACATCGAATCTTAGCTTCGAGATCGACTAGTTCTATAAGCTAAAGAGGTGGACTCATATTCATGTCATTTACAATCTTTATAAGTGGTGTGGCCAATTCGTTTGGTAGATTCCCTACTTTGAGTTCAATATCTCAATTTTGACTTAACAATTCGATCTTTCAAAGTAAGAATCGAATTCTTAGCTTTTGAACTTATTACAATGATCTAATCATCATAATACTAATATGATCAATTTGAGTCGATACAATTTATGTTATTAGCGCAAGTGATGTATAATGACAAGTTTTTAGAACAATAAAAGTTTCCACAAATTGAGTGACTTGGGTTGAAAACCAAGTCACTAAATATTCAATTACAATAATTGTTCTTGAAAATTTAAAAATTCCATGTCCAACAAGGAAATAAAAAGTTTTAAACAACCATAATACAATCAAAGGGGAAACAATCTCGAGTCCAAGCTTCCTTAGGTCTTCAACCATGGGTGGCAACATTAGCTTCCCTTGAAGAGCCTTCTTAGGCTTTCTTGTCCTTGCCTTTATCTTTACTTGCATAACCTAATTACAATAAGAAGGGTAAGAATCACAACTTGTATCTTATACCAAAGTTAAGATTATAACATAATCGATATGGATAACTATTTACCAACTGAAACAATCTTTCTAGCTTTGATATCTCCTAGATATTTGGGACAATTCCTTTACCAATACCCTATGCCATTACAATAATGGCACTTGTCCTCGGTCGAGGCACCTTTCTTAGGTTTGGGTGAGCTATTCTCAATAGCTTTTTCTTTGCCTTTGTAGGTGGAGGGAATCTTCCCCTTGCTAGCACTTTTCTTGAACTTCCCCTTACTCTTGCTATTAATATGGAGCACATCCTTAGAGGTGCTAACATTTAGCCCCATGTCTCTCTCCGCTTGCACAAGCATTTTGTGCAACTCATGAAGAGTGGTTTTCATATTTTTCATATTGTAGTTTACCCTAAACTTCACATATGCCTTCATTTTCCCCAAGGAGTGTAGTACACAGTCAATAACGAGTTATTTGGGAATGTCAACTCCTTGCAATTTGAGAGTCTCGACATGCTCAATCAATTTGAGTACATGAGGGCTAACCTTTTGGCTGTCTCTTAAGTTCATGCCGAAAAACCCGGAAGCCATCTCATAATTGTATGGTAATAGGAGCTTGTGAAAACATGGTCACAAGCTTCGAGTAGATCTCATAGACCGTGCTCATCTTTATGGCACGCCTTTTGATATAGGCCTCCATCGCGAAGATCAAAACATTTTTGATCGCGGCGGACTCTTTATGGTAAGCCTCATAGGTTCTCCTTGCACCGGCGATTGACCTTACGTTAAATGCGGTGGGAGAGGCCTCGGTAAGGTAACGAAGCTTGTCGTCACCCTCCGCGGCTAAGCAGTGTTGCGCATCCCAATCGGCAAAATTTGTGCCATTCTTTTCTAACTTGCATCGATCCATGAAGTATCGAAGCCCTGAGACATTTGTGAGAGTTGGAGCATTGGTAGTGGTGGATGAATTAGCATTTGCCATTGCGAATAAACAATATTAACTACAACTTTTAGATATAAAGGAAATGTCAAAATTTATCATTTTTAATGCTTGTAAACATTTTAAGCAAGTTTTAACATTTAAATAGTGACCTCTTGTAACACCCGCAAATGTACCCTATTTTTTTATAGTAAAAATATTTTTACAGATACTTTTCAGCGAAATTTAGTTTTAGTTTAGAATTAAATTTTCCATGTCGAGTTTAGAATTTCCGAGTTCGTATTTGGATTTTACGCGAGATTTCAAGTGAATCACGTCTTAAGACGTCTTTGACTTTTCTTGACTTTTTTCCACTTACTCCACTCATACTCCCTCATAACCTAATTCTTCCTCACAACTCAACTCTTTCTTCCTCACTAAGAAAACCCCCAAAATCCTAGCTTCCATTTTGATCCGTCTTAGAATCGTCATAACTCTTTCAATTCTCGCTCAAATTCACTTAAGTTCGTCTTATTCTTCCCCTCTCATCTTCCTCTATCCGTATTGATAATAAAAGTACAGTCTTTCTCGCTTTTCAATTTATCCGTCTTTCTCAAAGGTGAATTATATTCATCTTTTGTCGTCTTTCTTTAGGTGGAGACTTTCTAGACCCCGACAAAGATTACTATCTAGTGGAGGAAGGCTTAGAAATCATTTAAAGACGCAAAAAGGTAACGGTGAAGGGTTACTCGATATCATTTACGTGTTTTAATGTGTTTTCTATGTTAGTAATCGTATTTGGAATAGGATTAGTATTCATAGAACTGGTGTTGTTGATGATGAGTGTTGTTTGTTGATGATTGTTGATGATAATTAATGATTATTGATAGTTGATAGTAGTTATTTATGATAATTGAAAATGGATGATAGAAGACTTATTGTTCTCGGGTGAATGTGTTACTTGCTGGGTACCCGGCCGCCGGTCCAACTGACCGGCTGGGACTCACTGCACCGACCCATTTTCGTAAAATGATCATATCTCCTTCGTTACTTGCTTGTTTTGGGCTTGTGACCTACCGTTGGAACCGTAAGAGGATAAGCTATCACCGCCATTTAGCATTTATGCATTTTCATATCTAGAACTCTAGTTATGACCGTTTGAAGTGGACCCTTGTTTTAGTTAGTTTCCAAACTCGTTGTTTTGAGATAAGATCTATGTTTCCTATTAACTATGCTTCTTAAACTTGGTCTAATGCTTATGTAATCATGTATTGTTTCATGTTTATCAATGTTACATTTGCATCATGCTTCTATCACTTTGCCTTGTTTTTCTCGTATGCCTTTGGTCCCAGCCGGGTAGCCGGCAGCCGGTCCCCTTGACCGGCTGGGACACACTGTATTTTCAAGTTAGTTTTCGTATGTTGATTGGTACCAGCCGGGTGCCCGGCAGCCGGTCCACCTGA
>JAIUZE010032616.1:0-21919 GCA_022085475.1 Heliosperma pusillum | reverse complement strand
ATATATATATATATATATATATATATATATATATATATATATATATATATAACTTGTAATAACTACGAGTTAGGCCAAAATCAAACCCAATAAACAAACCCCCAATTTTCATATTGTTGAGTCCCTAGGTTTTAAAATTGAATTTTTGGATGATTCTTATCTTTTTAATGCTTAATAATGGGTGAAGATGATTGTACAATAATTGAATAAGCAATATAGAACAAATTTGAGGAGATTTGCTTGAGAAATGAAAGATGAGGGTATTTTTAAATATTGCTCTCAACAACCGGTCAAATATCATTGCACAATATTTAACACACATTCTCTTTCTTGGCCTAGTGCTTTCATTTGTTTAAGGAAATTTTGTTAATCTTCAACATTTGAAGAAAAAGACCTTGGATGGCAAAGTCATATTCATCTTCAATTAGCGACTCTTGCATCATTGCCTTTTTGCTACTTAGACAAGAAACTTCATGAAACAGTTAGAAAGACCATGGGAAATTGAATTGGGGTTCCCTACAGTTAAAGGCACATTAAACAAAGTCAAACAATTTAATTGAACAGCACCGTCCCCGGCAACGACTCCATTTTGGTAAGACGTGTCGTCAGGGTCCTAAATAAACAATATTTGTAAACTAGACTAGCAAGTGTCAAGTCTAGGTCGATCCTCAGGGACGGTAACATTATCAAATGGAATTGTCAACTAAGTCTAGTGTGCTAGGTGTCACAAATATGGGTTTAATTGAACTAAGCTAAGACAAAAACAATAAGCAAAAGAGCATGAGATCATATGGGGTACACTAAGGCGTGTATGATATTTATCTTAGATTAGTCATTGGGTTTCATCGAACTATGGGACGAGACCCTCGATCTTATTCCCCTACTTTGGTCGAATAAACTAGCTCTCGCGTATACTCACCCTTCCCACCAACTTCATGTAACTTCTCGCCCTCCAAAGGCTCTCGATCTTATAGGAAGGCACTAACAATCAACAAAACATGCAAAAGCTAGTTTACACATTTCATCAGATACTTAAAATGCATTACTTGAAACAAAACCTATAAATTAAGCTTAAGATAATATAATCATACATTTAACCCATTATCATTCCCCATAATCCCCCATTAACCCTAGTTAATACACTACTCACTAATCATAGTAATTAAGACTGATATAATATCATCATAAGATAAGATAAACATGATGATTATGAAACTGATTAACAAAAGATTAACACAAATTTTAGAGAGATTAAGGATTGTACCAACAAATTAGGAAAGTAGATAGGAATTAATAAGAAAAACCAGAATATATAGAAAAATGTTGTCACCCAATCTTAAAATAGTGCAAAAATAAAGAAAGATTAACCAATAATTAAAAGCTTGATTAAGGAAATATTAACTAACTTGAGAGTTTTGCAACATCATTTAATCTAATTAGAATTAAAAGAGATGAAGTTTAATCTAGGGTTCTGCTACAAAGGATGGTTCTGCTACAAAGGATGGGATCCATAATTAGATCCCTAATTATCTTATCTATACTAATCGTGAGTGAGATGTCAGACCAAACTTGAGCGAGATGAGGTCACCTCGGGCGAGGTGACCAAAACCGATACCCAGCTCGGGCGAGCCAAGTCAGCTCAGACGTGTTGGCGATGACCTATTTCTTTCCTTTGCTTCTCCTCTTTTCTTTTATCTTCGATTATGGACCTAATGGTCCTTGTCTTATTTCCTGTTCTCTTGGACTTGGTAGCTATCCATCACGGGTGTCCAAAAGCCTTCGATTTGGTGTATTTTTAAGCCAAAATTGCCCCATTTCCTTTCTTTTCTACATAAGAAGACAAAATAGCAACTAATAGCGAATAGGAAGCTTTTGACACGATATATGAGGGTAATTAGCCTAAATGATATGTAAAAGGGGATTGATTTGGGGGTAAAAGGTAGGTATATTTCAACCGCATCAATATCATTTCCTTTTATAAAATTGAGACAACCCATCTTAAAAACACTTTTAGATATTTCTAAATCACACATTAAAACCTAGATAGAGACTACCTTGTTCATTAAGCTATTTGGGAATTTTGCTTCTAAGACTAACTAGTTCTATCTTATAACTTGTAACTTTTCTTTGAATCTTTCTAACTCTGTATTATTCATCTTCCTAGCCTTGTATTGTCTTTATTAATCATCCTATTCAATTATTTTGAAACTAAACCTTAGAAATTAGGGAAAGTTGGGGGAAAGTTCTAATTATGAGTAATTGAATAGGGTAGTTAGTAATTGTGTATGCATTAATTGTTATAGGTGACGAATTTGGTTAGGATTGTTATTAAGTTTTCTTATGCGTTCGTATATGAAAAAAGATAGGGTACAACCTACTCAACTCTTAATATATTATATGTGTATTGTTGTTGGTATTTGTTTGTGAGTTGTGAATGATAAACCTTGATTGATGAGTTTGAGAATTGGCAATTGAAATTGTGTATTGAGAACGAAGCTGTGATTGAGAACTATTGTCATGGAAGTGTTGCGATACTTTCATTAATGTTTCTGCCGAAAGCGGTGCGTAGCTTTCGATGATTCTTGTGCCAGGAGGGTTGCGCTTCCCCCATAATGTTATATTTAAGGGCTCGATACGGGTAACCTGGTAGCCCTTCCACGTCAGTTGATCCCTTTCTATCTCTCAGGATCTCTTCTCTAGTAGGCTCACTACTATGGAGATGTGCCTATTCGGAGCTGAGGTAGTGATACAATTTGTGACACTGGTGTTGAGCGGATGATATGACTGAGAAAGAGGTATAATGAGATTGTGTAACGATTGTTGATGAGAATGTTTTGTTGTGTTGCTAACATGGTAAATGTTATGTATGTTGTGTTGATTAGTCCTTACTCAACCTTCGATTAACTTGTTTGTGTATGTGTGTGTGGTTCACTAAAATCTTTTCAAATTGGTGGCATGTAAAGATACATTTGTTATTTTCGTTCAAGTGGGGAGCAGTTAGTCCTGCAGGTAAATGATTGGATGAGCTAGTTTTTGAATGCTTGTGCGAGATGGGAATCGCGACGAGAAAAGTCATTTAGTAGATAATGATTATTTAGTCATGATTAGTATTTGATTAGTAAACTTTAAATCTTCCGCAGTAATAGTTTAGATAGTGGTTTACAAAGACTGTTTATTTATTATCTAATAAAGTCATTAAATTACTCTTATGATTGTGTTTACAATATGTACTACTCGGGAAATCAAAATGGTAACTCCCTTATTTATCTGGTAATGTCTAATTAAAACTCCTGGGTAAATTTGGGTGTTACACACAGTCTCGAACATGGACACACACAAGATGTTAGAAGTGTCGGTGCTACCTAGGTACCGGTAGGCTACGTGATTTGTTTTAATGACAAGTGACAAATTCTATAATAGTTCTAAATAATTAACGCAAGGTTTTTCAAATAAGTAGGTGTTGCGCCGATCGAGATAAGATGAGGAAAACCGTTTAAGGTGGTTTGGTAATGTGCAGCATAGAGCACCAGAGGAACCGGTGAGGAGAATTGAGAGTTGGGATCGGATAATAACGTTAGAGAAAGAGAAAGAGAAAGACCGAAACAAACATGGAAAAGGGTTATTGAAAGCGATATGAGTGTTTTGGAACTAAGTGAGAGTCTGAAGAGGGAGAGGGTAGTGCTGAGATAAAAAAATTCATGTTATAGATTTAGTTTGAGTTGTAGATTTTTTACTTACCCTTTATTATACTTTAATTAAAGATTTCTGTTTTACAATTTTATTTTGCTACTTAAAACTTGGTTTCCACGCTTTTTTTTACTTTTATTGACTTTTACAAATACACTTGTTTTGTTAATCCGTATTGACGGAATCAAACCTTCACGGATTCTGATGATGATTTATGTTAGCCGATCACAACCTATGTTGAGACCACGGATTTGTTGTGGTTTTCTCAAATCAAATCAGTACGAGTCTTAATTTAATTTGTCTCACCAAAAAAAGTCATCATGTACCAATGTAATACGGAGTACCTAGTATACAGGTAGAGAATTATTGAGGGTAGTTACGTGCTGAAGGACGAAGTTGTTTGCATGTACATCATCATTTTAAATAAATTGTAGGGAACCGAAAAAGTGGCGACGTCACAAGATGACAACAAATGAGCATGTCACCAAAAGAATTACAGCCCATGCATACATGCTCATAGTTCAGCAACCAAAACCTCACTCTGAGCAAAGCCGCCAGGTTACGGTTGGACCTATGTGCTGTTATAAACCAGCTTGGTACTAAACCTGGGGAAAAGTTTACTCAGCCATGAAAACTCGCCCACCTATTAAAACATAACTAAACAAGAATGATGGGCTGGATCACCCGAACCTCACCGAACCCAAAACTGCCAATTCCAAACCAGACCCGTTCGACAGGTCTATTCGGAATAGGAAAAGCATGTGATACATGATACGAATAGTAGCAGATACGACATGAAACAAACAGAATATGATAAATAGGTCTCACTTGAATACGTTTCTGAAAGAAAAGTTCACTTTACTAAATAGAGAATCACTCCATCATTCATGTTTGGAAAATAATGACTACAGAACTCAGTTCTTCATAAGAAAAGAAAAGAATAATGTTGACCATATAACTCTAGTAAACAAGACTGACCGATATTATCGTCGTTATCATCACCAAACCACCCCTCTCGAAACAACTAGGGTAGCGGCGAGCCCTCCTCAGCCTTGCCAGCTACAATATTCAAAAATTTGCTACTAAGTCAAACTAACCAATTTCTTCAGCGACAAAATAGAGGGATATACCACAAGACATCCCTTGGGTGTCGTTGTGTAAATTTAAAGCTTGAAGAGCAAGCCACCGTGGGTGGCAAAGAAGGGGGCAAATACAAGAGACTCAACAGCCATGAGCTTGATAAGGATGTTGAGAGATGGCCCAGATGTGTCCTTCAGAGGGTCCCCCACTGTGTCACCAATGACTGCTGCTTTGTGTGCATCTGATCCCTTAGGACCAAGTGACCTTGCATGCTCCGACGCACCAGCCTGAGTTTGAGAAACCATATGATTTTTACATTATAAATTGATCGAGAAAAAAGGGTGAGACCGTGTTTGGATCTAATGCTTACCTCAATGTATTTCTTCGCATTGTCCCAAGCACCGCCGGTGTTGGATGCAGAGATGGCGATCTACAATTCAAGATAATACATGAAGATACGGTAAAATCGTGAGATATTAAACTAGGGTACAAGACTACAAGTAATATCAGGACTTGAAAGTATTAAACGGAATTAGGTGCTATGTTGCTCAAACACTTCGTTTTGTATAAGTAACCTAGTATGCTTTACTCAAACTCTTCCTATAATCGCCTTCAGATGATATTGGTATGACACTCGAGTACTTCGTTTTAAGCCACAAAAATGACACTTTGTTTAAATTGAGTTTTCATATGATGCTGGTTCTGTATGTCAAACACTAAACACCAAAACATTGATAGGGGATTAGGGGACACTTGTGAAAAAATCTCAAAAGGGTACAGAAACTTGTACGTGAATCCTAGCAACATAGATACAAGGTGAAAGAATCTCAGATACTGAAATAGAACTACAACGAAGTTTCAAGCCATTTCTTACCTGAACACCGGAAACAAGAGAACCAGCCAGAACACCGGAGAGAGTTTCGACACCAAACAAGATGCCAACAATCAAAGGAGTGAGCATGACCAAAGCACCAGGGGGAATCATCTCCTTGATAGAAGCATCTGTGGAGATCTTGACACAAGTAGCGTAGTCAGGCTTTGCAGTGCCTTCCATCAACCCAGGGATGGTGTTGAATTGTCGGCGCACCTCCTCAACCATCTTCAAAGCGGCTTTTCCAACGCTCTTCATTGTCATGGCAGAGAACCAGTACGGGAGCATAGCTCCTACAATGAGACCGATGAAGACCTTAGGGGTCAACACATCAACCGTGGTAATAGACGCCCGGCTCACAAAGGCCCCAAATAGGGCCAGAGAAACAAGAGCTGCGGAGCCAATGGCAAAACCCTGAAAAAGAAAATACTTCACGTTTAGTAGACTCTTCATATTCATTCATGAACAAAAATCTTGAGGATTCTTGACTACATCTTGAAGCATCAAGTAGGATTATTTAAGGATTTTGAACTTTATTTGTGTAACATCTATCTATTTAATTTTAATAACTTTAAAGATTAGATTTTATAGATGAATGTTTTTTTGGTATTTTCAAAAAATATTGTTGGGTAATTTTGTGATTTATTATTACAATCATTTTGGGAATAAGGCTCGATGGTGGTTGTTGTTAACATGCTGACTCTGACACTCATGTCTGAAATTAGAAGCATGCTGAGTCTAATACTCATATCAGTTTCACACCTTCAGGTCCGACATCGACAGCTCAGAATGCTCATGGGCAGTACAAGATATAATTCTTTCATACCCCTACCCCGCTTGAGTAGCTCTTGTTTATAAATATTCCAAATAAAAAATTTGCATATAAAAATAAAGCATAACCTTTCCAATAGCAGCAGTGGTGTTTCCAGCAGCATCAAGGGCATCAGTCCTCTCACGGATTCTGTGGCTCATGCCAGCCATCTCAGCAATGCCTCCGGCATTGTCACTGATTGGACCATAGGCATCAATAGCCAATCCAGTCGCAATAGTGCTCAACATACCAAGGGCAGCCACGGCAATACCATACATAGCCGCAAAGCTAAAACTAACAAAAATGCTGATTGCAATGGCAAAGATAGGGATGATGACCGACTTGTACCCTAAGGCCAGGCCAAAGATAACATTAGTCGCAGCTCCAGTTTTGCAAGAATCAGCAACATCTTGCACAGGGCTACACAGAAAAAAAAGATTTGTCAGCTTTGTTGAGGGAGGAAAAAGGAGTAATTCACTGGGACCATGAATTAATACTCTCCATATCAACACAAAAGAACTTATATGAGATGCTTATACGTGAGACCACTGACCACCTCATTGATTAAATGAGAAAACACAAGGATTTGGGTTGGTCCTATAAAGTTATATGTGAGATCGTCCCATACAGCCCAATGCCATATCAATACCTGTAAGCATTGCTAGTGTAGTATTCCGTCACAAATCCAATGATGAGTCCAGCCCACAAGCCAACAGCAACACATAAGAACAGTTCCCTACACATTGACATGAAATTCTTCATCAGCTCAAACTCATTGAAGAAGTAATTCATTCATTCTATCCAAAATTGCTTGTTTCCCTTTCTACATCCAGGGTTGCAGATGGAGTCATGATTGGACCTTAATCAAAAAAACAAATAAAGAAAATAGCCAGAGCCATTCATCCACCATTTTAAAAACAATGTCCAAACCATAGAGATTAAAGAAATACTGAAAGTGACAGCAAATGACTGATACATGATAGGTTGCAGTATTCATACTGTAGTTACTGCAAACCGCTAGCGATTAACAGCCATGAACGGTTGCTCTTAAATAGAAAAAGAAGAACAATTCAACATATAAGGCCATGGTTATCAAGACCAGATTGTAAAGATTCTGGCTATTTAACACAGCGACATTTTGAGGGAGCATGAGCGTTAGGCGTGACTGCAGATTATATCACTTCTATATGGCCTGAAACAAATATTAAGAAGACAGCAATGATTGAAAAATGGCCTACCAGTTTTTAACCTCTTTCTGTGTTCCAAAATCGAAAATGGTAAATGAAGAAGGAAGAGCTGTGAACGAGACAGCTGCAACACCAATAGTCATCAACACAGTAGAGATGACCAGCTGCCTCTTAAGAGCAGGCTCAATCTCCTTCACAGCCTTGATCTCAAAGAAGTCAGTTGCAAATAAGGTTGTAATCAAGCACATAATAATACCGACAGCACTAATCAGGAGAGGGTACAACATAGCAGTGAATTGATGGTTGTTCCCAAATGAGGAAATAGATGCAACAACAAGGGCTGCACATGATGACTCAGCAAACGAGCCAAAGAGATCAGATCCCATACCAGCAATATCTCCAACATTGTCACCAACGTTGTCAGCAATAACCTAAAGACAAAGCACAATCACGCGAGTTAATGGAAGATATGATTTACGAAGTAATCAACCTACAAGCTAAAAGCACTATCAACAAAGCCAAATGCTTACAGCTGGATTCCTGGGGTCATCTTCGGGAATGTTCCTTTCAACTTTACCAACAAGATCAGCACCAACATCAGCAGCTTTTGTGTAAATACCACCACCAACTCTGCCAAATAAAGCCATAGAAGATCCTCCAAGACCATACCCAGTGATTGACTCAAAAAGACCTTCCCAATCATCCCCATAGTATATCTTGAAGAGGAGAATGGTTACGTACAAAACCAAAAGACCATTTGCAGCAAGAAGGAAGCCCATCACAGCTCCCGACCTAAATGCAACAATAAAAGCTTTACCAACACCCTTTCTAGCTTCCAAGGTTGTTCGGGCATTGGCATATGTAGCAATTTTCATCCCAAGGAAACCTGAAGCTAAAGAGGTGATTGCACCCAGTAAGAAGGACACTGTGCTGAAGATAGCAGTGGCAAGAGCTGGTTTGCACCTCCTTGTCTTGTCATATGTACAAGGCTGACTGCTTGTACTGAAGCCCTCAACAGATCCCAGAAAAACAAAGATCAGCACAGCAAACGCGATCATAAATACACCAACATACTGGTACATGGTGAACAGGAAGGAAGTTGACCCTGTGGAAGACAAACAAATCAACTTTAGGAGGGTAATATATTACTCTGACGAACATTTAGGGGCTAAAAACTTGAGCAAACATCTGAAGCCTATCCACTATAGCTTCCAACGCTTCATCAGAACGCAAGTCTTCTAAATGTACATGTTATTGACCATTATCCAGCAATCAAACACCTGGAAGTTCATTTCTCAGGACGTTTACATGATTTAAAATATTGGACAAGAACACCCAGGTGGCCAAACTAGGTATGAAAAAACAATCACCACGGATAATCAAGAAAATAAAGATGGTTATAAATCATACGATCCAGTGGAAAGGGGATCTTACTACTTAAACACAATAATACCAAAATCAACAATCCAGAGTGAAGCTTTGTTACCCATATGGGTGTCAGATAGTACATATCCAATTGCCTGCTTCTAATACTCCCTCCATACTAGACCTGTCAAATGAGTCGGGTGGACGGCTTACGAGTTCGGTCATTTCGGGTTCGGATATAATACGGGTCAGATATATTTGGATTTGTAAAAAAACGGGTTATGGGTCGGGTTATGGGTCAAAAACGGGTCTGATTAACGCCTTCTAACAAATGTTGATTTCCTTTAATTTTAATTATAAACATATTGTTATCCTTAATTTTTATAATTATCTAGTTTAATACATGGACTAAGCAAAGTATTGAATCGATCAATTGTTTACCTACGTGACAAACAATAACTAAATTAATATGGTAATCATTTAAGTAAATAATTATGAGGTAAAATTATGCTTTAAAATAAATATAAGCATATTTCATGTCAAACTTCAAAAGTTTAGATTATTTTTATCATTTTATATTAGTTATATTTGCTTTAAATACAAATTTTAAATAAGTTCACCTATTTTTGGGTCGGGTCACGGGTTTAGCGACCTTGGCCTAATTATGCGGGTAATTATCGGGTCGGGAAGTTTTCAGGTTCGATGGCTACTCCATACCTATTGTCACTTTTATATTTTGGGAAGATTAAAGAAAAAATGATGAACGACATACTCTACCTCTTAAATTAAAGGGAGTTAAGACAAACAAATTAACAATATAATTATGATGAAGATGGTGGTAGTTCACTATCTACAGACAATATTGTTGGCACATCTTTTTTTCCTTACAAAATTTAGAAACGAGCCAAAAACTTTGAGATTATTCATAATTTTTATGGAAAAGGGGATAATTATGAGACAAGAAAAAGCTGACCTAAAACAAGGATACAAGGTACGGGTACTAGTTCTAAAAACAAAAAATTAATGACAAATGATATTTTCAGAGTTCTTAAAGTGAAATTGTGAGGTGTTTGAGACATGTACAATTGTCTTTGCAGATGAGGCTCAGATTGGTAATTGTCAAGTAAATATTCAATACACGTATCCGTGAGTGTTGTACCAGACACGCTTATGGCTCCGAAGTGAAGAATTAGTAACATAGGGGATTAACAATTTAGTACTTGAGGCAGTCAACTACATTGTTTTAGTTCTATACAGGCAAACTGAAGAATTTCAGAAATGCCACTGATAGCAAGGTCTACAAGTAGCACACTCCACATTATTTTAGTAGGATACAGGCAAGCACCAGCTCACAACTTGCAGAGATATATAAACAAAGTCAAACTGCATTGTGAAGGAACCACGCAAGAAAAACATATTATTTTATTGAAGTTAATGTAAGTGGCAGAAATCCTTCAATCTTAGCTCTGCACATAACATGTGCCACTGCCACATCTTAAAATATAGAAATACTTAAACATCAGATCTAGGTTGAGAATTACTAAGATTTGACAAAATCATGTATATGCAGCTATCTCACACCCCAAGCATCTCGAGCACTGGGACCAAAATCAAGATATATTATTGCCAAGTTCACAAACAGTCACAGGAATACTTTTCAATCACCATGTAGTAAATTCTAAAGCGTACGTTCCTAGTACGACTAAAGAAAACAAACGCTTTCATGCCCTTGAACCCAAGTAACGAGTTATTTAGTGGTCTAGAAACGTAAAACAACCAAAACTCAGTCAAGCATTATAGACATCAGTACAATAAATCTAGATAATCTGGCAAAACCCCACTACAACAAGCAACACAATTGCAAATAAATAAAACCGGAAAAAACAAGTTTAGATCTGGAGTAGATATATAGTAAGGTAGATATCAGGGAATTAAAATACTACAAACTTGATGAACAAGTGTTGAATAACCAAGAAAAGATAAAATGTCCATAGAAATGAAAACAACATCAAAGTTAAACACTATAGAAAAATAATCAAATTCATCTCTTACAAGCTTATTTACAATTCAAGTGGAGGCAAATACTCAGTATGCTTTAGTTTGGTAAAGGATTATGAAAAATTGCTTGTTTTCATTGTGCAACAGCAGTCATTTGATACCGTCATTGACACGTTTGGATGGTAGATACGGCCTCTCAATGTTGTCACAAAAATATTTAGATCTGGAGACTGGTGTAGTCGTCTTTTGCTATACTAGTTATTAGTAGACATTAACTTCAGAAACATAATCATTACACTAGATTCAACAGCAGTTAACATACATTAGTTATAAACAAAAATATGAGAACGAATGAAATCAATTATCAATCAAGGATTGAGGCTTGAGACATTGTCCCTTGAGATATACAGATAAGCATCAAACGATTAAGCATTTCAACCACCACTAATTAATGATGATACGTACAGTCAAAGCAAAAATGTAAAGTTGTTGAAATATTCGATTACGAATCTCGAAAAATGAAGCAAGCAGAGCAAACTCAGTCCAAACTATGCAAAAGCAGAGCAATTAGATGAAAATCAATTTTAATGCTTTGTTCAAATAGAATAAAAACTCAACCATATTTAAAAAAAAAAAATTGGGTTTGAAATCACTAATTAACTCATTGAACATTTAAACTACGTTCATATCAATACAGTTCTCGATTCCTCGATATTAGTCAATACTTATTTGTTGGGTAATGTTTTCGAAAAAAAATAGTCATAGACTTGCAGACTCTGCTTGCGTTTCAAAGCGTTTATGTATAATGTACAATAAAAAGAAATAAAATACATTTGTCCATTACTTCCTCCGTTCCATTTGATTTTTTACGTTTACATCAATGTTATATATTAGAAGTTGTATTAAAGATTCTCCTCCCAAAAAAGCAATGGAGGAAATAATAGACTTAAAACGGGTCAAATAGTTGGGTAGTCCCTCCCTCTCAATCATTTGTTTACGTTTTTGATATTGTTAGTGAGGGGAAGAAATGATTATGAGGGAGGGAGTATTGGTAAGCATTTTGGACCTACAAAATAGAAGAGTATGTGTAAGATAAAGAAGAAGAAAAAAGAGGGGGGAATTCCGGAGCTACAAAAAAAGATATAGATACCTTCAGAAATGGCGGTCTGAATTTCAGCGCATTTGGCGACAACGGAGTGGTCATTAAGACCTTCTTCTTCTTCAATAAGAGAATCAGAGACGGCGTTGTCGGAAGCGGGAGAGGGAGAGAGTTTGACGGTGGAGACAAGATACCATTGGAATAGAGAGAATGATATTCCAATTACTGCTGATAATGGTATCACTATCTCCGTCACCAGATCTGGTAGCAGCACCGACCCCATTATTCCTTTATTATTATTATTATTATTATTCAACAACACAAACAGATAATAAAAGAGGGATAGAGAGAGAGTTTGGATTTGATGGACGAAGGAGGGGAGATGTTTGCGTCTTAGGGTGTCTTTTATAGGAGAAGCGATGAAGGAGGAGGAGGCGATCTACTTATTTACAATTACTGGATTAGGATTAGGATGACTTGGATTTAGCCTTTAGTTTATGTTTTAAATTAACCCCCCCTATTTCACCACGTCATTCCTACGTCCTCCTTTTTTAAAAAAAAAAAAGAACTTAATCTGCTTGCGTTTAACTTCGATACTCTATTTTGGAATATCCACTTACCACTTCGACTTTATCCGCCATTTTGTTTTACTATCCACTTTCAAATTTTATCATAGTCCTCCTAACATTTATACGCAAATATTCCTTGAAGGTTTAAAATTAGATTTTTTAGCATTCTAGATACCCGTCTCCGTTAATACTGGCATTTATAAAAATCCCGTCAAACACCCGATGATGATAAGACAACATATATTTCGTATTCGACCTTGTCATTATTTGTGTTCATTTTAATGAAGATTAAAATGGATATCCGTCTCAAAAAGATTCGTTTTTAATTCACTCTAAAAATCGAGTTTTCATTTATTTTATTGAAAATAGAATAAACATTTGTATAAACCCAACTTGAAAAGTCGTGTTTGAATTATTTCATTTTATCGTCTCATCTTTGTTTAAAACGATGTGTTAAGATAATTGAAGGG
Organism: Heliosperma pusillum; assembly: GCA_022085475.1. Classification (NCBI taxonomy): domain Eukaryota; kingdom Viridiplantae; phylum Streptophyta; class Magnoliopsida; order Caryophyllales; family Caryophyllaceae; genus Heliosperma; species Heliosperma pusillum. Next base: position 8,782 of record JAIUZE010032616.1, on the reverse strand, counting down.
AGAATTGTTGTGTTGTATTATTATTAGAATGGTAACCTACACGATGTTTATAAACACTGGTTTGCGAAGGTCTTTTAAGCTTGTTTTGAAGCCGTTTGCCCAATTTTCGATGAGATTTCGACCCAACCTTTCCCCTTCCTAGTCCACTTATCAAACCCCACTAGTACCATTCCCAAGCCTTGATTTTCGTGCCTCAAAGAAGCCCATGACCGAGCCAAAACAGCCTCCTTCCCCTCTGTTTTCCATCAGCGATTCGGCCCACCAAAACAAGCTCAAATCGATCGAACTCCACCTACCTATTAGCACCTACCTACAACCTACACACAAGAAACACTCAAAAATTACACAAAAGAAACCCTAAAAATGACCCAAAAGAGCCGTGCAAAACAGAGTGCAGCCTGCTCTGTTTTGTGTTTCCAGCCGCCACTTCAAACACGCTTTTCTCTCAACTCCGATCACTTATAGACACAAATAATACCAGTGTTGATAACTACGCTTTGTCTAATTTGCAGAACATATTTTGGATCGATGATCCATCGAGTAACGAAGGTTTTACGGGCGTTCGAAGATCGATGCGCAAATCGACTTTACAAAAACGGGATTTCAAATTACTTTCGTCGACGACGGCCGCTCGGTTCATACTTTACTATCAATTACGACTCAAGACAACGGTCATCGATATATCTATGTTGAGGGTGCAATAATATCCCCCCCCCCCTATAATTTCCGTTTTTTTTATTATTGTTTTCTTTTATTTTTATCATCTTTTATCGTTTATTGTTATTTATTCGCCATTAGTTTGTTGTTTTTTTATATTTAATTCAGGAGAACGTTTTTGTATGTTATGCTATTGTTTAAATTATCATAGTGCTTTAATCTAAGTTGCCTTTGCATTATATAATCTTTATTGTTTGGTTTATTAGTTAACTAGGGTTTTAATTAGTTTATTTTGTAAATTATTAATTTTAATTTTTTAAAATTTAGTTTATTCTGTATTTTTATAGTTTAGATGATTTTCTTTTAATTGGACTTAAACGTCTCTTTTTTCAATACCTATTTTTTTAACATTAGAAATAGGTTTGTAACTAAAAACATCAAGTAACCAAACTCGTGCAGTGCACCGGTCTGCTCTGGTCAGACTCAGTTTCTATTCCGTGCAGTGCACGGGTTTGTACAGATTTGTTTTGTTTTTCTTATTCCTTTTGCAATTGTTTATTAATCTTATTTGAATAAATATGGCTTGATAAATAATTTAAATGAATTGGGTCCAACTTTAGAAATAAGTTGTACTCGATTTATTTTAGTTGATTTGATTTTAATTATGAAATAGTTAATTTTGAATTTTATAATTAATTATGTCCTGTAAATTAACCACTAATGTTTGCTAATCTATCTTATGATATGAGTTAGAGCGCTCCCTACCTTTATCTCCTTATTTGTTCTTATTTAGTTTAAGTTTGATGACTCATATGATTAAAACAACTTTGACGAAGTTTAAGTTGCATTTAAACCGACATAGAATTGATGTCACATGTTAGGGTAAATTGCATTGTTGCATCTCACATAACTCGTTCCAAATAGCCATTCATTTGTCTAGTAGAGACCGTTTTAGTACGGGCGGGGTTGGGTGTTTTTAATGAAATTAAATTGACTTTCTAACACGTAACCTCACACGAATTCATAATCTCTAAATCGGTTTCTAAAGTCCATAAAAATTTAGTGGCGACTCTTTTCAAAAGCTTAAAGCAAAAAAATTTGTTTTAATATTAGAACTCTTTTTTTTTGCGTGGAGCAATTTCCCTCATCCACAAGCATTGTTATTTCTACATCATATTTTTCATATTGTTTTCTAGTTAATAAATCACCTCAAATAAATCAATTTAACTCCCTCCAACAAACCACTAGTTAGGGTTGCGCACCGGTCCAGAATCGGCTTCGACCGGAACCAGAATAGATAAAAATTCTGGACCGAATTAAAAAAATTCCGGTCTGAGACCTGGCAACAAAATCATACCGGAATTGGTATTTGCATACCCATTTTTTCATGTTTCGCTCGGTTGGACCGGATTTAGTAAGCCTACAATCATCGTTATTATGAACTCCGAACCCCAAACGACCTCCTCGATCCGCAGAACGGGAACTTTAAAATACAATCATCGTTATTCACAACATAGTTTAGAGCATACTTGCCAACAATCAACATCTCATTCATTATACTCATCTCAAGCTTTCATATCATCATTATAGTATTTCTAGCAGGTCGTACAACATTGTAAACCATCACAGAACAGGCCATACAACATCATAACCATCACAAATAAACCAACACAACGAATAATCAGCAAAACATGCTTGTCTCGCTCGACACCAGACATGTCTCGGCCGAGACACCCCCTGTCTCCCCCGAGACGGGTCTATTCCAGGCGTAACTTGAGTAGGAAGAAACCCTAACTTTTCACAACTCTTCACGTACAAGCAACACGCAAGATTTAAAACCTTTCTTCTACGAAATCGCTGCCTACAAACATATAATAACGAATCTAATCACTAACTAACACAATTATCATTCATCATCTTCCTAAATTGATTTATAAGTATTAATTTCTCTAATCTTAAACAAAGGGTGATGCAGACAAGATGCTAGGTTGATTATGCAATATTATTAACATAATTAGAGCTTACCACACAAGGATTAATGAGATGGATGAATCTTTCTCCCTAGATCTCCAATTCAAGCCTCCTCTATCCCCCTCTCTCTCTCTCTTGCTAGGGTTTTAGATTATGAGTTATGAATGTTAGGGAGTCTAAGAGGAGGGTTAATAGGATGAAGGTAATATAGACGAGTTAGGATTATAATTTACTAAAAACACAATTTAATAATCTAAGTTGCAGAAATTAGGAAACACGCGCAGCTCAACACTCGTCTCGCCCGAGACAAGGCATGTCTCGACTGAGACACGGCCTATCTCGACTGAGATGGGCCTCCACTCCCTTCCTAAGCGACCCATACTGCTTCCATGCACTAACACACTACTAGGTATACTTATATAAATGACTGTAATTACATATATTTATTATAACATGTATTTTCTCCTCTAAAGGGTATAATGAACACAAGCATTCAAAATTGCTATTTTGGAACTAACAAAGTATGCTTCCTTATGGTATGATAACTGTTGGAGTAGGTGTCCTCCACAATAGTGCGTCTACATAATAAATATCATTTAAGGAATATATCCGGGATATTTATTGCCTATATTAGTCAGTTGATCATCGTATATCGGTAACGGTTGGCTAACTAGAGTTTGACGTTACTCTCGTATGATGGCGGCGATCAACTGATCCCTTTCGGTCACACCTAAAGGAACGAGCCTCAAATAGAGAACTAATTATTTGTATAAGATACAGTTTAATTAGTCCCTTGAATAAATGACTAAAAGTTAGTCGATTGAGTTTTAATAGAGAGAACGAGTTTGGAACTCGCAACATCGGAAATTATTATTTAATTATGAGATAATTGAATAATAATTTGTTATAAGACGAGATTTAGTAATTAATTGTTAATTCACTAAAAATGTAATAATTGACTAATATGAATAGTATTAGTACAAGTCATATATATATATATATATATATATATATATATATATATATATATATATATATATATATGTGTGTGTGTGTGTGTGTGTGTGTGTGGAGTGTTACTAGACAAAATAAATTGGGAAACACTTAAATTATATATAAGATAATTTAGTGGATGATTACACATATTTGTAAGACAAATATAAGAATAAAAATGGACCCATTATTGGGTGTTGGAATCCGGCCAAGACAAGGAAAAAGCAACATGATGATTTTGTTTTTTACTTTTGTTCTTACCCAAGCATTCCTCTTCCCTATTACTTTTGCTCTTACCGATTATGCAATGATTCCATGCATGCTCAAAATCACACTCCACCTCCCCTCTCTCCTTGGTGAATCCGGTCATGATGGCTTTTTATGAGCAAAATTGGTTGCTCATATTTTCACTAGTGCATGTGTGATAAAAACACTTATCTCACTAGAATTTCTAAATCCTCTCAAAAAGAAAACTCTAAAAAACAAATAGAAATATTACTAAGAGTTAGTAATATGTATTTTTTTCTCATATTCAAAGGGTTGTATTTGTAGTATCTAGTTAATACTACTTATACAAATTTGAGGTTAGTTCTTGGGTGCATCTTGAAGGAGGTATTCAACTTTGGATACTAGGAAGATCTTGCCAAGCTAAGTAGATATTCCAAAAGACAACAAGGAGTTGTTGTACATGTATTTCCACTATCATTGTAAGGAAATTTATACCCTTTCATATAATGCCTTTATATTTATATGCATGTCACATAGATTTTTAAAATAACTAAATTAACAAGTAATTTAGTAATCTAATTAGAGGAGTCTAATTAGGGTCTATGGACTTTCAATAACTTACAGAAATAAAGGAAGAGATTCAAGAAAAAACAGATTGATACTTGGGAAAAGTTAAATAAACAGACCATGAAGCGTTTCTTACCTAGAGACTATGAATAAGATCAATTGAGGCTAACGTCTCTTGCTCAAGAGACACACAATTGTTGTTGACTATATCAAAGAGTTTGAGAAGATAAGTATCTCTTGCTCGTTTCATTTGAGGTTTACACCCATCTATTGCTCAAAGTGTCAATAATCAAAATTGTGAGGGTTTTGATGATGTTTATAGATTTGCACTCAAATTCGAGAAGCAAGATAAAGAAAAGAAGACCTACACCAATCATGATTATACAAAAGGTTCAAGTTATTTTCAAATGCCAACAACTTAAACTTCCATTATCAAGGAAGTACGATAGGAGGAACCTACGGATAAAGGAAATGGAGTTATGGTTGAAACTAAAGATGCTCGTTTGAGAAGATGTTTTAAGTGCTAAGGTTATGCGCACATTGCTAATGAATGTCCCCAAAAACGTGCCTCCACGATTTAAGAACTCAATGATCTGATTCCTAACTTTGTTCTACCGAGTAGTATGGAAGACTACTCAAATATGAATAGTGAAACGGAAGAGGAAAAAGACAAGGAAGATCATGTGATTGACCCACTAAGTGACAAAGAGAAGGAATTTTTGGTGATTAGAAATCTTCACACCAAAGTTACACAAGTTTAAGGGGAACAAGGAGAGCAAATTTTCACACTCGTTGTAAGGTACAAAACAAGTTTCGCAATCTCATTATTGATAGAGGATCATGTACTTATCTTTTGGCTAAAGACTTGGCTGAATCCCAAGCCGTACATGTTACATTGTCTTGATGAAAACAATGGGATTCAGGTTCGAAAAGAAGCATTGATTTCTTTTAAATTTGGGCCTTGTTATGGACGTGATATCTATGAATGCATGTGATATACTTTACGGTAGACCATGGCAATTTGATAGGAAAGTTGAACATTTAGGAAAAAGTTATGTGTATATCGTTGATATAGTGTCATTTCATTCTATTTTTCCGCCTTTATTTATCCATTTTGCTTGCCATGGACCCTCCCTAGGAGCGATTTTGTATGCATTATCTTCCTCTAGCATCTTTCTTGATTGCTTCTTTGTTTTGTAGGTGAATTGTCACTTGATGTTGTTTCTACGTCGTTTTATGTGAACGAGAGGATGATAAGCTATATACCGGGCCCACGACATACCCTAAACGATCCCATCCACCTTGATGGCCCTACTTGGCACGCCAAAGCCATCCCGAGTCAAGGCAAGCCAAATTGAGAAGAGCGAAGAAGACTCACCAGTGTCCCTCTAGTGAAATTTTTGTCACTAGCATGACCAAATTGTCTCCCATTATGAAGGAGTTAGTATGCCAATATGTATGTAATATTGTATAACTGATTAACTCTATGTGGCTACAATGTTCTGTTAGGAGCCGCTTGTAGTCTGAGTCCTAAATGAGTTGGGACTCGGGTAGTATTAGTTAGTCCTACAGGGTCACACACTAGATGAGTTTTGGGCAATATTATAATTAATATTGATTAATTATTAAAGGAATAAGAATAATATTTATTATTCTTATTATACTTTCCTAATCCTAAATGGTCTAGGACTCCCTTGAACTCCCTATATAAAGAGATATAAAGGGAGATGTTTATCATGAGTTTTTCTAGAGAACAAAATCTCAAGGGAAGTAAGACGAAAGAAATTGCCCACAAAGTTTGTACTAGCATACACACTCATATTGTGTGGATACCGGTAGAGGCGCAACACTTGGGGCGTTATTGTGAGATGGTCTCACAGATTATATTATTATTCAAGAAGCTGTGATTTGAGTTTTATTATACTTCTTTTATTAGCATCTTATTGGAATTCTTCCGCATCCAAGTAAGTTTGCTAATCACCCTTTTGTTTAATCTTAACATGCATGAGATCTTAGGAATTATGAATTCAAATCTGTTGAAAATCGTTACAGAACCCTTCAGTGGTATCAGAGCGAACATGTATTGTTAAGTATTAGATTTAAAAGTTACACCTTTAGATATAATTGTTGTATCTTTGTGTTTATTCTTGAGTTTCCATATTGGGGTTTTGAATTGTATTAGTTCAATTGTATACAATTGTTGTATGTTGTATGTTGTTAAATATTAAATTTAGGGTTGTATCATGTTATATGTTGTATTGTATCGTAACATTTGATATTATGATGAATTCATTTAATTTGATTAGAAGGAACCCTAATTTTATTGATTTAAGAAAACCCCTAATTTATTGTTGGTAACCCAATTTTAAGATCGTCTTAAAATCTTAATTTGATTGGATCTAATTAGATTAGATATGTAACAAACCCTAATTTGATTAGGTGATTCAATTGTTTAATTACGTGTGTAATGCTCTAATTTGATTAAAGCAAAGTTACTGTTCACGCGTTACTATTCACGCGCGTTTCGGTAAGTAACTGTTCATCAGTTTTGATTGTCGGATTTTGGCTTAAAAATAGTGTTTTTCGAGTGTAAACGGCGTTCTAAACAAGACTCCAAATCATGGTCGACATTTTTAAGTCAAGTTGTGACGTCTTGATAGACTTTCAGGTGCTTTTTTTTATTTAAAATTATGATTTTTGTTTTTTCATAATTGGTTTTTTGATTTAATCAATTTGATTGATTGATTAATTGTTACAATGGTTGTATTGATTTAATTTTGATTTTTTATTTTTTTTATACATAGTATGATATCATCATGATACCTATGTTAGTGCGTTGTTTTTTGCATAAGATGCTCAAAATCTACAATTTTGAATTATTGGCGATTATGAATCGTTTTTGGAGTTCTTAACATGACTTGTTCTAATTTACAATTTCTTGTATATTACATTTGTGTAATCTGATGTTTAAGATTTAATTAAAGCTTTGCATGTAAATTAGAACGACTAGGTTCCCTTATACCCTTTTCCCTAAGAGAACTTGTAACAACCCGAAAAGTACCCAATTTTTCTAGTAAAAATATTTACTAACACTTTTCAGTAGAACTTAAGTTTTTAAAATAGAAATTTTTGTTCCGAGTCTTATTTTGAAATTCCGCGTTCGTATTTGTAATTTCTGAGAGATTTCATGAAAAGACCGTTTTTAGTCATCTTTGACTTTTCTTGACTTTTAAGTCGTCTTTGACTTTTCCTTGACTTTTTAAAGTCGTCATTGACTTTTTCTTGACTTTTAAGTCGTCCTAAACTTTTCTTGACTTTTAAGTCATCTTTGACTTTTCTCGACTTTTAAGTCGACTTTGACTTTCGTGGACTTTTCCCGACTCGACTGATAAGTTTGAAGACCGAAATTTTATTTAAAAAAATAATATTTTTGATTTATTTTTATTTATATTTATTAAGATTTATCATAATTTAATATAATTATTTGAATTTATTCGGAATTTAAAGAATAACTTTTACGGTTTTTAACCGAACCTCATTTAACTATTCCCGACTCATCATAAATCCCGTAACAAATTCGAAACTCGACTTTGGCATGAGTCACGCGGCCATGTCATCGTTTTCCACTCACTTTAGATATTTTAATTCTTTCGATTAAACTAATACAAATATCTTAGATATTTGTTACTTTATCGATCCGTACGTTTAATACGCAAATCGCTCAAAATCAGACCCCGATTCCGTACCCATTCACACGCCCATGTCCCCCCTATTTTTCACTCATGTTAGATATTTTAATTAATAGAGTGAACTAATAATAAGATCTAAGATATTGTAACTTTATTCGGTCGTCAACTTTTAAATTCCGCAATCGCTTAAAACAGACCCCGCTTTGTGTTTCACCCCCCTTTTCTCACGTCTCCTTGTCCTCTCGTCGACCGTGATATTTTCATTATTTTCATTTCATATCATAATATCTGAATTTAGTTTAAGTAAACTTTATCGTTAATTATCTTTAATCGTTTACCGTAAACTAATTATAACAGCGAGTCAATTACGTAACAACAATTTCAAAACAGACATCCCTTTTTGCCTATAATACACGGCACCCACACCACTCTTCACTCACTAACAACTTTTCATTTTTCATCAAATCAAATTAAGATCTAAATATCACTTTCTTTATCGTTCTTCATTTGTTCTTCGTGTTCTTCAATTGTTCTTCATCGTTCTTGAGCAAAACCTTCATAAAACCTTCATTTCTTAATTAAATCCGGCCTAACTTATATTTCTAGGATCTCCGCTTCGCTCCCCATCTTCTAGTACGGTTTATTTTCAATTCCGTCAAAATCGTTTTCAACACTTT